>LPNX010762465.1:0-47295 GCA_001517045.1 Pseudotsuga menziesii
AACTCAGTTGGAGGTGGGTATTTCTCTGGCAAAATAAGATGTCTAAATGAAACTGGCAATATTGTCTGTGACCCTAACCACTTATGACCATATTTTTTTTAAAAAAAACCATAATTTCTGTTATTTTCTGTTTCATAGCAGAATTGTTATTTTGTAATTTAGGCAACAAACCTCTATTTTTTTCTGGTTGAAGCAAACCAGGTTAGGATTCACTTGATAATAACTCGCCCTACACTTTTTTCTGTGGATTGGGGCAGCCATGTCATTCCCAGTTCCCAGTTCTGTCATCTTTTCACAGTCATGATTAGCAGAATTGCATGACAATCATGATGAAGCATGACAAACAGTTCCATTACTCCAAGCAGAACTGGGTAAATAATAATTTGATAACCTGCAAATACACAGAAAATTGTTGTTCTCAGCACTATGTTAGACCTGAGTATGGAATATGTTTTCACATCTTTCTCTGGCATGAAAAGATACAGCTTGTTGAGCATCCTGTAGTCCTATAGTAGCAGCCTATTGGAAGATGATAGTCCCCTGTTTCCAGATCATATTGCAGTATAAAAAAAGACTAGAGTTTTTTTTACTTCGGCATATAAACCATGAGACAGCCTAAGCACAGTTCTCAGGGTTCCCACGAGCATGCCATTACATTGTAAGCAGTTATCTTACCCTGCATACTTATACTTATTCTGTGGCATTGGAATCCTGTAGCATATTGTTTCATTTGATTGCAGCAAGAAAGGAACAATCAGCAATATCTGGACTGCTTGCCAGTGCTCACAGGCACTCAATCCTGCATGCTGCCAATCAATTTTTTGACAATGGTGGTGATCAGCACTTATTTTCAGGCAAATTCGTTTTAAAGGGAGAAAAATTGCTGAAGATTTCATTCACGGGCTGAGTAGCAAATAACACAGGCCGGAGATCACATAGTGAATATTTGATGGGCCATGGCTAAATTTTATCATGAGAATGGAGCGTCTTGACCTGGTTTCCCTTGGTTGTTGGATCGATCCACCTTGGCCTCAATTATTTATCCATGATAAATCTTGCACGTAAACCTGCAAATAAATAATGAAGAATGCAGCAACGAGACCAGTTGGGCCTGCCTGCTATAACATTTTTTGGACATATATTTGATGCACCTTCAAAGACTCTCTTTGAGGTATCGTGTGAAGGAGAAATAGCACTTGTTAAAAATGCAACTGAAAATGCCATTCATAATTTCATACACCTGAAGCATTTCGAGTTCTTGTGCCCCATCTTCATACTGGGGTTCACCCTGTTCGTGTACAGGCCTCGATTTGCTGGTTGCATAAGCTGGCAACGGCTGCAACTATTTTTTTTTTTTTAAATTTCACCCCCCGTCGATATAGTGACGAAAAGGCGTTGCTATAGCGACGGGAGTCCGTGGATATAGCGACGGCAGTCCGTGGATATAGCGACGGAAGTGCGTGGTTTCAGCGACGGCTTGGATCTCCATTTTTTTAAAAACCTTTATACAGAGCGTGGCTATAGCGACGGAAAGGGTCGTCGCTTTTGCGACGCAAATTAGGGGTCGTCACTATTGCGACGAAATAGTTTCCACGGAACAAAAAACACTTAGACGTGGCAATATCCACGCTTTTCCGTGGATATTGCCACGTTTTTTCCGTGGCAAAATTGATCACATGTACTAGTGTTAATACACCTCTAACTGACTTAAATGATCCTGTGATCGTTCAGGTTCGTCCTTTTGAACCACCCATGATTGGTGTTCCTATGGGAAAGATAATGTCTACCAAAATAGAAAGTTCTTTTACCTTCACCTCAGTCGCTTCAGCTAAAGGGGTGCTACCTTCCTCGGTAAGTACCCCTATAACAAGCATACCTACTAGGCCCTTAACTCCAATGAGCCAAGTGGTTCAACCACTAACTGCCACAAGCTTAGCGGGTGCTTCTGGTGGAATGGTCACTAGGATTCCTTGTGTACCTACAGTTCCAACCTCCTTCACACACACTACCTAGAGTGGTCCTATAGGGTCCTCGGCTTTTGTCTAAGGATTTCCTTGGAATGGGGGGCACATTCCCCCATCCACTCCATACGTAGTCCCTACACCCTTTTATGTAGGGGTGCAGTTTGGAAACACTAAACCTTATGGTCAAGGTTTTCAAACCCCAGTTTCTGCTCCGTTCATGAGCTCTCCCTTTTTGCCTTTTAGCGAAGGGATACCTGGTCCTGTATTTCAAACCCCGGCTTCAACTAGGGTATCTGGAACATCTTATACTGCACCTTACACAAACAATACTGTGGCTTATGGATGGAACCCTTTTCAAAGCAACCCATCCACTTCACAACCGACGGCAGGGGAAAACCCCACCTTCACATATGGGAACAAGGGGCTAGGTCCCTCTAATCCCCAAACTGGTACTTTTACTGCTCCGGTTAGACCTAAGCTTCCTTTCCTGGCAACGTTAAAATTTCCAGATTTGTCTAAACTGATGAATGAATCAGTGAGGCATGATCCCTCCTGGCCACCTGTACCTACCAAGCTTCCCTCAGACATCCCAAAATTTGAAGGAAAAGTTGGTGAAGATCCTAGGGCTCATGCCACCACTTTCCATTTATGGTTCTCTTCCAACTCACTGAATGAAGATTCAGTTCGGTTGAGGTTGTTCCAAAGAACCTTGACGAGTGCTGCAGCAAAATGGTACATTGAGTTTCCTTCTACTGCGTTCAACAGTTTTTGGGACTTGGCTAATGCATTCCTTAGTCACCTCCATCTTCTTGTTTGATATGATTTCGGAACATACTTGTTGTCTAACTTTCGGAAGAACAAGATCACCCATATCTTGGATCACATCCAAGAGTGGAGGAGGTGGAAGAGCCTTATTAAAGCCATTATTCCTCCTGAGTTCTTATTAGAATGGCTCCTTAAATCCCTATTGTCTTATATATCTAAGGATGTATCTACTTCAGGAGTGATGAATGAGGAAGAAGATATCCTCAAGGCCCAGCAACTTGATTTGATATATTATCAGTCTGGGATCTTATATGAGATTATCCCTAAGGCACTGAGGCCAACACATGATGCAGAGAAACCTAAGCATGGACCCCATGCCGATGGTGTGGTTGGTTCCGTTAATTCTCCCACTGTCG
Organism: Pseudotsuga menziesii; assembly: GCA_001517045.1. Lineage (NCBI taxonomy): Eukaryota > Viridiplantae > Streptophyta > Pinopsida > Pinales > Pinaceae > Pseudotsuga > Pseudotsuga menziesii. Next base: position 3,146 of record LPNX010762465.1, read on the forward strand.
AATCTTTGGCCAAACAACTCCATCAGTTGTCTATCAAACATTCTACGGCGGAGGCAGCAAAGGCTGCCCCCTCACCCCAAAATGCAAATGTTTTTGCACAGAACTCTCAGAAGGGAAATCAGTAGCCCGGTGGGAAAAACTAGAGAGGAAAGAAAGGGGAGGGAAATCAAAACAAGAAGAAACCCACAAATAATGCTGATGGGGGAAAGAAAGAAAAGAAGAAGGTGAAATTCCCATGTAAGTTTTTCCATGAAGATCACCTCACTCATATTTGACCCCTTATGGAACAAGCTTAGAAACTATTAAAAGCTCAACAACTGGTTTTCCTGAAGGATCTTTTTCCCCAGGGACAGAATTATTCTTCTACTTCAAATGTAGCAGGGGGCACCCCAAATTCCCCTAACCCCAATTATATCAACATGGTTCGATCTCAAACTTTACGACAGACCAAGAGTAAGAACTATGAAAAAGAGACCTCGGAGAAGGGTAAGTCCATAGGTGAATCTTCTAACCCTCTCACGATTGAGAAACCTGTCGAAATTATGCCCAAGATATCGAAAGGTGTCCTTAAAAACACTTTGCATAATCCTAATGCTAGGGCCGCAACAAACTAATTCGTAGTTGAAGACTTATCCCAGACACCTTGTGCAATGTCGGCTTTAGAAGTGTTACAGAGTTGTCCCGCCCAGCGTGATGCAGTCTCAGTAGCTTTAGGCAGTATGGACTCATCGAGTCTCATGGTGAAATTTATCTTGTTTGATGTCAAAATTTTCCTACCTTATCATGTATCCTTGTTGATAGATGTCATCCATGGTGGAAATACCATTGGAAGGGCAGTTTTTGATGAGGGTGCTTCTACATGTGTTATGTCCTTGTTGTGTTGGAAAGCTCTTGGATCCCTAGAGTGTTGAAATATTGTAACTTCGAAGAATATTTTATATGTATCTTTTGTGGTCCCCGATGGTCCTACCGGGAGAACCACTTGTATTATCTTGTACCCCAATGCTTCTAATCAGAAGAACTAATAAGAGTCATGAGGTTGTCCCCTCTAATTGTAAAGGTGGCTCATTAGCACCCCAGTGTGGTTACTTGAGACTACATGTGTAACTCGAGCCTACATGATTAAATCGAGCCTACATGTCAGATGAGTTAATTGAAGTGAACGGATGAATATAAATAGAGGTGTAACTCTCCTCATTTGAGACATAGACTCTCACTTGTCTAGCACATTAGTGGAGGAGAGAAGAGTAGTTGGAGAAGGAGGAGGATCAGGCTTTGATCTCCTTGCTGGTTTTATCTTTTGTCTTTTATATTTTTGGGGCATCTATACTGAGGAATATTTTGCTGGGTTTTTCCTTTTAGGGTTTTCCCGGGACAAATATTTGTGTTCCTTTTGTATGGTTGTGCTTGTCTATCTTTCAGTGATCTTGTTTATATGCTTTTGTTATGAATTCGGAATGAAATACTAATGATCTAGATTAGCATATGAAAATTTAACATGGTATCAGAGCCACCCTGAAAGAAGGCATTGTGCAGCTACAGAATCTAGGGCTTCTTACTTTTTGGTTCTCTCTCCACGATCAATCATCAAAAGAAGGCTAGGCTGACTCTCCATTGAAGGGCGCATCTTTCTGTCGAAGCGGAATTCGATTATGAGCATTTTTAGTTTTCGGTGCGGGAAATTAGGGCTTCTTGCAGAAGAAGAATTTTTGAGTGAGCCCAGCATAGGATTTCTCTCCTCATCAAAATTGAAGTTTAGAGACTTGGATCAAGAAATTTGGTTGGGTGAAACTTCAGGAAATTCAAACCCTAGTTTGACCCCGATCTGGAAAAACCTTAAATACTAAAACTGCCAAGTTTTGGTAAATTCGCTATATCCTGAGATTGGCGAAGGCTCAGGATTTGAAAATTGCAGAGCCCGAAGATAAAATCCTGATTTACAATGTGTCCAAAATTCAGCCTCATATTCGCTATATTCAAATTCATCATCATATTCGCTATATTCTGGAAGATATAATCCCTACAACTTAGGGTTCCAGCCTCTTCCATAATTCATCCCTAAACAGGACACCTAGGGAGAATTGTTGTAGCGTGGGCTACAGAGGTCCAAATGGAATTACGAAAGATGTTCCAGAAAGAGCACAAACTATACCTTCTGTGGTCTGAATTTATATGCTTTTGTTATGAATTCGAAATGAAATACTAATGATCTAGCTTAGCATATGAAAATTTAACACAGAGCTGGTCTCATCAAACACCTTGCTTACTACTTTCGATGGAAGGTCATTCCGTCTGCATGGTATCCTAATGGATTTTGAAATTAAGCTAGTAGGAAAAGTGGTGTCTATTGAGGTGGAGATATTTGATTTACCTTTGGACTATAATTCTCTCTTAGGAATAAGTTGGACTTATGCCATGTCTACTATTGCATCGGCCGTTTTTTGGGTGGTAGTGTTTCCACACAAAGGGAAGTTGGTTACTGTTGACCATCTCAATTTTACTCAAAAAGGCCACATGGAATATAATGACTCCACTATACCATTGGTTGATCAGGAAAAACCTATTGCAAAGAGCTTAGGGTTTGGAATGTACGCATCATTGATGGTCACATTTGATCTTACAGCTCCGATTAATTATATAGGTTCTACTAGTGTGGGAAAGTCCATAGCAACGGTTGTTGATAGGACTGATCCTTGGGTTCTCCCTTCCGACCATGAACCTGAAGTGCCCTTATCGATAGTGGAAGTATCTTATCAATCTATCACCCTAACCATTGTTGATTCCATTCCAGTTCCACTCACAGTCTTAGAGGATTTGGAAGAAGTCTATTTGCCTGCTTGGGTAGAAAACTCTTTGCATTCTACAGATTGCTTAGATATGGTTTTACCTTCGGATGAAGCTATTATGGAAGCCATGTGTGGACGAGATAATATCTACAAATATCTTCACCATCAATCCTATTTTCTTCCAGAATTAAGCAGGATAGAGAATTAGGAGTTTCATGTGAGATTGGCAGACGATGTTGATACGCCCATTAATCCCTTACCAAGGGAAGGAATGTTTGCTGAGGGGAATATGAAAAATATTTATGGTACTATCCCTATCAACATCTCTATGAATCCTGACGTTGTGGAAAATATACATATTGGCGCAAACTGCTCTCCTGAGGAGATTGCGATCTATACAGCCTTGTCTAAGGAATTACACAACGTTTTGCCTAGTCATATGAGGAGATGCCAGGCATTGATCCATCTATAGTTGAGCATGAGATCCAAATATACCCTGATGCTAAACCTATTCGAAAAAATTTGAGACCTTTTAACCTGTGTAAAGCGGTAGCACTGAAGGCTAAAGTGGAAAAACTGCTGAAAGCTGATTTTATTTATCCCATAGCTTTGATGGAATGGGTGTCCAACCCTGTTTCTATTGATAAGAAGCAAAGGACCATATGCATCTGTACTGACTTTAGAGATTTAAAAAAATCCTATCCTAAGGACAACTATCCCACGCCATTTATAGATCAAATTATTGATGCTTGCCCGGGAAGTGAACTTTTTTCATTTATGATGGTTTCTCTGGATATAATCAAATTGAAATAAAATCGAAAGACCAACATAAAACTGCTTTCATTTGTCCTTGGGGTACCTTCACGTACAAAAAAGTGCCCTTTGGATTAAAAAATGTTGGGGCTACCTTTCAGCGGGCAATGAATTTTGCCTTTCATGATATTAAAGCCATTGTCAAACCCTACCTTGATGATCTGCCTACGCATTCTCGTAAGAGGATTGACCATCCATATCACTTGCGTTTGATATTTGAACAATGCAGATACTATAAAATTCGCTTGAATCCCCACAAGTGTGTGTTCTTTGTTGAGTCAGGGAGATTGCTCAGATTCATTGTCTCTAACAAAGGCATTCAAGTGGATCATTTAAAAGTTGAGGCCATTGTAAATCTGCCTCCTCCTTGTTCTATCATGCAACTTCAAAGTCCAATTTTCTTTGACATTTCATTGTAAACTATGCCAATATTACTAAGGGTTTCATGCACATATTAAAACAGGACAACCCATTGGTATGGGATGAAACTGCACAACTCACATTCGAGGCATTGAAAAAAGCATTGTTGTCGGCACCATTATTGCGTCCGCCAGATTACTCTAGGATTTTTATATTGTATATGGCCGCATCTGAGTTGACCATAGGGGTAGTCCTAGTCCAGGAGGACAATAAGCTCCAAGAGCACGTCATTTACTATCTTAGCCATGCTTTAGCCGGACCTGAAATTAGGTACTCGCACGTCGAGAAGTTGGCCTTAGCAGCTGTTTATGTTGTTCAGAGGTTATGTCACTACATCTTACTCATGACTAAAACGGTAGTGGCAGATGTTAATCCTTTTCAATATGTTTTGTCTCGACCGATAGTTGGAGGAAAATTCAACAAATGGATAGTCATTCTCCAAGAGTCTGAATTGGATTTTCAGTCTGCCAAATCCAAAAAATCCTTAGTTTTTGCTGAGCTTATTCTAGAATTTCCAATAGAAGAGGATGTAGCTATTGAAGAAGAACCATTCCCAAATGAGCACATCTTTTTGATTTCCACCTCTGACCCATGGTACGGAGATATACTTATCTATCTCTAGACTTTGAAGTATTCTACAGCTTTCTGGCAGGAAGAACGACGTAATCTATGCCTACATGCCAAGAACTACCTCATCATAGGAGATACTTTATACCGTAGGGGGGTAGATTTCGTTTTACATCGACGTCTTACCCATGAGGAAGAAAAGATTGTCCTAAATTATGCCCATAGTGGAGCATGCGGGGGTCATTTATCTGGGTTAGCAACGGCCTAGAAGATATTACGTGCTAGTTATTTCTGGCCCACAATTTTTAAAGATTGTGTGGAAGCAGTGAAGCATTGTCATCCTTGTCAGCTTTACACCAAAAAAATGCGGTCACATCCCGCTTCGTTATTTCCCGTCATCTTGGTGGGCCCCTTTATGAAGTGGGGGATTGATTACATGACGTGTAACCTAGCCTCAGCTGGGGGGCACAAATATATCATTGTCGTTGTGGACTATTTTACGAAATGGGCAGAGGCAATGCCCACTTTTAAAGCTGATGGGGAAACTGCAGCTTTCTTTATGTTCAATCAAATTATAGCATGATTCGGTGTACCCAAGGTGATTGTCACTGACCATAGCAGTCATTTTCAAAATAACATGATGACTGAACTGACCACTATGCTAGGATTTAGACAAGAACATTCATCTTCGTTCTATCCTCAAGCAAACGGTCAAGTCGAGGCTGTTAATAAAACTTTGAATACTATCCTCAAATGTACTCTTAACGCAGCCGGTTCCAACTGGCATATCATGTTATATCCTGCACTTTGGGAATATTGGACTAATGTAAAAACTACTACAGGTTTTTCACCCTTCCAACTCATCCATGGAGTGGAAGTTGTTACCCCGATTGAATGTGAAATCCCATCTTTAAAAATTGCTATTCTTTTGTTACCTGATACGAATGAGCTTGAAGAACGTCTATTAAATTTAGAACACCTTGATGGACAACATAGAGATGTGCTGACAGCAAACCAAGCTCATAAAAATAGGGTCAAAATCCAGTACGATAAATTGGTCAAGCCTCAAATTTTCTCTGAGGGGGAACTTGTTTTGCTCTGGGACCAAGACAAAGAACCCCTAGGGGTAGGAAAGTTCAGGTATATGTGATTAGGAACTTATATCATGTTGAAAGTGTTAAAGAAGGGTGCATATGAATTGATAGATTTCGATGGGAATAAGCTAGATGATCCTAGAAATGGGCTCTACCTGAAAAAGTACTATGCTTAGGCTTAACACTTTTTCTTGTATTTTTGTATGTATTTTTATGTACACTAGTTCGTCGGTTTGTGTTTTTTATACCATTTGCTGGTTTTTTCAAATGTCTTTTGAGAGGTTCATAGGTTTCGCTGATGGTGTCAGTTGCCACACTTGTAATTTAGCTTCGGCTGCATGGGTCATTTATTTTCCCTCAGGACAGTTAGTTGCCTCAGGAGGCGCTTGCTTAGGTCCTCCTTCCAATAATATGGCTGAATATAGGGCTGTCATTGAGCTTCTATGGGATGCTTTGTCACGTGGTATCACTCAGTTGGAAGTATGGCTAGACTCTCAACTGGTGGTTTCCTAGCTCAATCAAGCTTATCAGGTGTGGAACCCTATTCTATTGTGTCAGTTTATGCATGTTAGGTTATTGGAAAGAAATTTTGAGTTCATTACATTCAATCATATTCCAAGGAATCAAAATTCATTAACAGATGCATACGCTAAGTACATCTTGGATTGGAATTTAACACATATTACATAAAAGTATACACCAAACACATAAAAAACATTTGTAAATAAACTGACAAAATATATATATACATATGTGTGTGTGTGTGTGTGTGAATATCTGTCCATATAGATAGGTCGAGTTTCTGATCCTTAGATCTAGTCATAACTATATAATATAAGAAAAATATACAAAATATGGATCTAAGTCCATCAAATGCCCCTAGGTCTAAGCTTGACCACCTTGGTCCCCTTGGTCACCCTATACTTTGGCTTCTTCAGCCTCTTCGGCTTCAGCAGCCTCAACAACATCTATATATACCAGTACTGCTCTGGCTACCTACCTCAGAAGGCATATCCAAACAAGCGGTACACCAACTACTAACTCCTACATGATGGTTGGGATGTGCTCAATCCGTAAGGTAGGTACTCTCTGGGTAAGCCTAGCCAGCTTCCCCTCGAGAACCCTAATCAAGCCCTGGTCTGCTCCCAAGACATGACACACATACATGCATGGATGCCCTTCAGGGCGGACTGGTCCAATATCTACATTTTGACATTTTAAAAGGTTTAGAACTTTTATACATATGTATATATCTCTATATTTAAAATTCATAAAAATTTTAAAATTTTGAAAATAAAAATTACCTAAATCTCCCCATGCTCCTCCTGGAGGGAGGACGAGGTCAGTATCACCATGGAAATCCATTCCAGCATATGGAAACTGCTCCAAAGCTGGAAGTTGTCACTCCCACCAAAAGTAGAATTCATCATCATAGACACTCTGCATCGACCCACCACCTCCCTGGCGGAGGAAAATATCTCCCCACCTACTCAGCCTAGGCTGACGAGGACAACGAACTGGTAGTGGCACTGCAGGACTCAATCCTGGAACTCTCAAACAAGAAGGCTACTAGTATGCTCGAATACCCAAAATTATTCCTCCTACCTCTTTTAAAGTCAGCGAGCTATTTTCTCATAATTAGGATCACTCCCGAGCACCAGTCATATAGGGCTCCCTGCATACAATCCACTACTAGTCTCATCTAGTTCCGAGTTGCAAGGTGGATTGATGATGACCCTGCAACCCTCACTATAGTGCTCACCAACACCTATAAAGGAAATTTGCGAATGTGAACAATAGGGATTTAGCTACCCTCTTTTGTGTGCCTGGATCGCAGTATATATCAATATAGTTCTGTCCACTTAGAGGGTCACCGCCTCTGCCGATGCCTTCCAAGTTCACTAGAGCTCCCCGTCATGATAAACCAGCAATGAAATAGACATTCTCAAAAGTAATCTACAAAGACTCACCTTGAAGGTCAGACATTCCCAAGTCATGATCCCAATAATTTATCAACAACTCCAAGAGGCGGACATTAGCCCGCTGTTGCAGCTGCAACTTTTCCCAAATTTCTTAAAATTTTGGACCCTCCTTGTTGATTTTGTTGAAGGCATTTTGTTCCTACTCCGCTACCTGTTTGGATTGTTTGAGGCCAGTTTATTTTTGCTATTCAGGATTTTGTTTGGGTCTGTGCATGTTGTGGACTATAAGGCTCAACTGGTTTTACGTTGTTTTATCTTTGAAGTTTAAAGTGTTTTTTTTCAGTTGTCGTTCTTTCGGAAGTCAGTTATACATGGTGCCGATAATTAAATTGTTTCGCTAAACCCGGGTTCTATTTTGAAAAATGCCTTGCTTTGTGATTTTTTGAAAAATGTGTTGACTTGGATTGGAGGTCGAAGGCTGATTGAGATTCGTCGTTGCGGCCCCAAAATAGGCTAACTGCCCATTGGACTGTTTGTCTTTTTGCCAATGTCTTGTTCTTTGTTTCTCCGATGTTGACTAGTCTGCAGGTTTTTACTTGACCTTTTAACTTCTTCCATTGTGGCCATGTAGCTCACTAACTATCCGATGCCTAGAGAGGATCTGACCCCCGATGTTTTATCACGCCAATCTTGGTTCATGTGCCGAAACCCCTAGATTGTAAGTTACCCGCCGTTGCGGCTGTGTAACCCGCTAATGAACCGATGTCAAGTGTTTCGATCCACCGATGGGGGTTTTCATGTGCCCGTTCTTAATTGTTTTCCCACTGATTGTTATGAGATTATAACTATTTTTGTAAGAGACCAGTTTGGCTTGTTTTTAGGTTGAAATTTGCACATAAGAACCAAACTCCGGTTTTCTCTTCTGCAGTACTTATTTTCATTGATGTTATAATTCATGTTTCTTAAAGATAGTTGAAACAAATGATAAATTCTTGTTTGATCACAAATAGACATGGGAGTTTTTCTCAGATCCCTTTGAATATTATTGCAGCAAGGAAGATGCAGTTGGAGGACAAAGCACGTTAAAGCATAAGGTGGCAGAGTCCTTACTCGAGGAAGAAACTTATAAATGTCTAAAGAAGGACCGAGGAATGATAGGGCATGATAATTAGAGGATAAAGGCCTAGGCTTAGGCATCTCATCGGTTACCTGGCGGTGTCCATTTTATAAAAGTTTTTATTTAAAGCGTAACATGGAATTATGAGCATTGGCGAAAACGACAAGACTGGAAATTGAAACGTTTGTGGGGAAACCGAAAGGTTGAGCTGGTTCTTGTATAAATGGGAAAAGAGAGAAAGAGAAGGGGATTTTTCCCAGAGAGACTTGTGAACTACTTGTTGTAAGAGGAACTATTTCATTTTGCAAAAATAAAATTACAATTTTGCCTATTGGAGAAAGTGGTATGTGGAAGGTTCAAATGTGATGAAATGAACAATGTTGAAGGGGAGCTATTTCGTTTTCAGTTGTGTTTCATTAACTATGAGATTGTTCTAACTTTCTGAACCTATGTCCTTACATGAATGTTCTTTGTTTTATTTTGTGATATTTTCCACTATGAGTAATGAATGTTTTAACGGATGGCGAGCTATCTTGTTGTGCATATATTTATTCATGTTTATGTGTTTTGATTCTAAGAACAGCTATCTATGATTTATCTTAACGTATGAACAGTATTACATTACTCATGAATTGATAATCTTGCTCCCTAGGGACAGCTTAGTTAATATTGTTTTTCAATTGTGTGTGATTTAGATGTGAGAGAGTCTAAGACGAGAGGTAAGAACCTGCGCATCACATTGTGACCACTCCTCATATTCTTTATCAATCTGCATTTTAGATATGCACTTGCATATCATACTTAAATTCAAAAAACATAAAAATATACATGGTGGACCGGGCCGCAACATGTAAAACCCTTTGTTTTTGTTACTTAACCTACGGTAGCCAAACCGCAAACCGGACGGATTCCCTACACCAAACAGTCATGGGCTAGTTGGGAACGTTGACTGGGGAGAATCCCTTGCTGTCATTTCCTGCGAATTTCCAGGGCTCAACACCCGCATAGGTGAGGTACAGAAAAACTTCAATAACCCACTTTGACGTAACATATGCACTGTGGGCGCATCTTGAGGAGCTTCTCAATCCATGTCTTCATGTTCCCGCTCCCTCCACTCAAGCACCATCTTTCAATCTAATAACCAAGCAATTGCCAACCATAAGATTCATACAAAATTTGAAATTTTTGACCCTACATATTATCTTTTCACCTCACGCAGTGTACACGATTGTCTTTTAAGGGAAGTAGCATACCATACGTGACTGTATTTCAGGAAACCCACGTTGTTATCAACCCAAATGGCACTTCTCCCTCCGAGTGACAACTTCCCATATGTTGGTACACAAAAGGACACTATAGGATTGAAGTTTTCCTAAACACTATAGATGGGCATGACATGACATGCATTTACCCTTTAACCAGCTTGCTATTTTAATTTTCTATGTGTTGATTGGCGTACGCGACTATCTCCACTAAAACTCGTGTACATATGCGACTATATCTGTTGACAACATGCATACTGTACGTGAGTATTCTCATTGCAACCCGCATACAAATCTGTATGCGAGTTTCCCTTAAAGCAACTCTCGTGTCATACGTGGGTTGCCTATATCAATAGTCATGTACACATACATTCGACATTAAAAAATATAAAACATGATTAATGCAGATTAGTTGAGCCCTAATCATTAACCATCTCAACTGTCTCAACCTCCTCAACCTTCAAAACTACTCTATTTCCCAAAGTATAAATAGAGGCCTTAGGGAGGGAATTAATAGAATGAATGTTGGAGAGCAAAATTATGTTGGTAGTATATCTTCAGAAGTCTTTGGAGCAGCAAAACTCAGAATCCTTTGGTTGCAGAGGAGTCCTTGTCTCAGGCATTGGGTTGTACACTTATCTCATTCACTGATTGTTAATAAAGATAATTCTTCTTCCAACTTTGTGTTGAGTCTCTTTCATGTATCATGGTTGACGAATATATTTGATTAAGCACTATATATGTTTTTTATCTAACCTATTATATATACATGTATAAGATTGTACTTGGATAATTTTCTCTTTCAAAGTGAAGGAGGTGCATCCCTGAAATCTTTGGAGAGAAGCAGAGTGGGAGAAGACAAAGCTTGGACCAACCGTCGGTAATCTGGTGAGTCCAATATTTCTTCCTATTTCCTTTCTGTATTTTAAAGCTGATTGTCTGCAAGTTTTAGAAGTAAGTTGGTAACCCCAGACCCTAGGTTACAAGGGTGTTTATTCCTGAACAACAAAACTGGCGACTCCGCTGGGGAGCCCAGACTACTGTGGGTTATTTCTGTAGATCAGTGCCCAGTCTTTGCCTTGATTCAGTGTGTGGTGTCTTGTCTTGGTTCAGATTTGTAGTGGTGCTTTGAAGTCCTTGATAGTTTTTTGTTTTTTTCAAAAATTTAACTCTTGTACGTAGGTTGCTCTTGCACATAGTCGCGTACAAATGTCTGCGTACATGGGTTGCTCTATAGCACAGTCACGTACAGTACATGGGTTTCCCTTGTACACAGTCGCATACAAGTTTGAGCACAAAATTTTTGGGTTAGGGTTTTGCTTGTCCCTATCCTTCTATATATTTTTTCTTACTAAGTGGCATTATTCACTATGAGCATTGCACTGTGATTTTGATGACCTTGTTAGCCATACTTTGTGCTTCCTTGTAAGCCCTTGAGTTCTTATTGTTTGGATTGTCTTTCTATTAGCAACTTGAAGTGGATTTGCCTGTTGGGTAATAGGTGTAAGTGCCGGTTTTCTGAATCAGTGATCAAGGTTCTAGACACTGTATATTCCATTCTATTTTCGAATAGTATTGGTTTGTCACTTGCCTTTGCTTGTGTTCAATGATTTCTATTTCATTGTGCCTTCCCAAGCCAGGGTTCCAATTATTCCTTAGGTGGTTGATCTTTGGTTCTACGAATCTTCTTTAATTCATTTTGCTTATTTTATATAGTTAGTTTATTCAAGCATACTCAAGTATTGTGCATTTAGGTGCATAGTAGTCTTTGAGAAATTTGAAAAGTGAAAAGAAAACATTAGAAACTTTTGCATTTGACTTGCATACAATAGTTTTGTTTTCAGTTTTTAAATATAATCTTAAAAATTACAAAAATATAGTCTTAGTTTTCTCTTTATTCATTGCATTTTCATCAGTTTACATTTACAAAAAAAGAGAGAGAGAGAGAAGCTTGTTTTTTAAGTAGTGATAATTTGCTTTGGAAGTATACACCTATTGTTTTTTACATTTCTTATTGAGTCAAAAACATCATAGTCTTTCACTCCACTTGCCTTATGAGTAAAAAATAGCTCTTAAAATGAACGCAATAATTAAAATTTATTAGTAATTTTTGTTTTTAGGGCAATACACCTACTAGCTTAGGCTAGACTTGTGAGATAGGAAGTGCAAACACCCCATAAGTATTTAAATTCAGACATAGTGGGCCAATCGATAGGTAAATCCTTCTCTTTATCGATAGTATCTGGGAAGCTCCTCTCAAATGAAAGTCAAGCACAAGGCCACGTGGAGGCATTGGACTAAGGAGATAACCCTCTGATTCCTTGTTGAAATGTAAATCAATATTTTTACGCATCTAGGGATTCTACCCTAGACAGAGTTTCGGGCTTAGCTACCCTGCCCATGCGTACGAAACAGGCTTGTGACTGTTCCCCCAAACTATTGGTATAGTTAAGGTAACCTCTAGTCTCTTGACATCTAGGGTTCATACATAGGTAAACCGGAAGGCTATTTCTGGTTCACCTTTGGCGGGCTTGGAAGGTAACCCTTATAGAAAGTGTAGGAGAGTGGTGGGTGATTCCTCCACTTGTGCCTAAGAACCTCTTCAAGGACACCAAGCAACTGGCTTTCAGCTTTCTTCAGGAAAGCATATATTTTACCCTTGCTGACTCTTGATACTATAGGATTTTTCGTAGTGATTGTTCTTTGGTTTGTCTGTGTTTATCTAACCTTAGGGTTTGAATTGTCAAATTTACAATTGTGGAGGACCAACCTATCAGAAGGTCATGAAGGTTGCAAAACCTTCCTCCTCTTACCACATGGGAACCTCCACCTCCCTCTCAAAGGCGAAGATTGGACACAGACGGTTCATTTGAACCAATAGGAGTCAGTGAAGTTTCGGGTGAACCAGAACTTAGGGAAAACCGTTTTGATTTGAACACAGTTGAGATAGAAGACTTGTAGGTTGATGAGTTTGCAAGGAATTTCAATACACCACTGACTAATTTAAACGATCCTGTGATTGTTCAAGTTTGTCCTTTTGATACACCCGTGATTGGTGTCCCTGTGGGAAGAATAATGTCTAGTGCAAGAGAAAGTTCTTTCATTTTCACCTCAGCCATCCCGGCTGAAGGGGTGCTACCTCCCCCAGTAAGTACCCCTAGATCAAGCATACTACTACACCCTTAACTCCAATGAGCCGAGTGGTTCAACCACCGGTTCCCACAAGCCTAGCAGGTGCTTCTAGTGGTATGGTCACTTGGATTCCTAGTGTACCTACAGTTCCAACCTCCTTCACACACACTGCCTAGAGTGGTCCTAGAGGATCCTCAATTTTTTTCCAAGGATTTCCTTGGAATGGGGGACACATTCCCCCATCCACTCCATACATAGGCCCACCGCCCTCTTATGTAGGGGTGCAGTTTGGAAACACTAACCCTTATGGTCAAGTTTTCCAAACCCCGATCTCTACTCCATTCACAAGCTCTCCCTTTTCGCTTTTTAGTGGAGGGATACCTACTCCTATTTTTCAAACCCCAGTTTCGACTGGGGCAGCCAGAACCTCTTATACTGCACCTCATACCAACAATCCTGTGGCTTATGGATGGAATCCATTTCAAAGTAACCCATCCACTTCGCAACCGGTGGAAACCCCACCTTTACATATGGGAATTTGGGGGCAAGTCCCTCTAATCCCCAAACTGGCACTTTTAGTGCTCCAGTTCGACTTAAGCTTCCTTTCCTGGCAACATTAAACTTGCCAGATTTGTCTAAACTGATGAATGACCCGGTGAGGCATGATCCCTCCTAGCTGCCTGTACCCACCAAGTTTCCCTCGGACATCCCAAAATTCGAAGGCAAAGTTGGTGAAGATCCTGGGGTTCATGCCACCAATTTTCATTTATGGTGCTCTTACAATTCACTGAATGAAGATTCAGTTTGGTTGAGGCTATTCCAAAGAACCTTGATGAGTACTGTAGCAAAATGGTACATTGAGTTGCCTTCTGCTGTGTTTAGTAGTTTTTGGGACTTGGCTAACACATTCCTTAGCCACTTTCAGCTTCCTATCCGATATGATTTCAGAACGGACTTGTTATCTACCTTCCGACAGAACAAGGCTACCTGTATCTCAGATCATATCCAAGAATGGAGGAGGTGGAAGAGCCTTATTAAAGCCATTATTCCTCATGAGTTCTTACTAGAATGGTTCCTTAAATCACTATTTCCCTATATATCTAAGGACGTATCTGCTTCAGGAATGACGAGTGAGGAAGAAGCTATCCTCAGGGCCCAACAACTTGACTTGATTTATTCTCATCCTGTGATCTTGTATGAGATTATCACTGAGGCACCGAGGCCAACACATGATGCGGAGAAACCTAAGCCTGGACCCCATGTCGATGGTGTGGTAGGCTCTGTTAATTATCCCACTGTAGAATCTTTGGCCAAATATCTCCATCAGTTGTCCGTCAAACATTCTACGGTGGAGGAAACAAAGGTTTCCCCCTCACCCCAAAATGCAAATGTTTTTGCACAGACCTCTCATAAGGGAAATCAGCATCCCGGTGGGAAAAAGAAGAGAGGAAAGAAAGGGGAGGGAAATCAAAACAAGCAGAAACCCGTAAACAATGCTGATGGGGGAAAGAAAGAAAATAAGAAGGTGAAATTCTCATGCAAGTTGTGCCATGAAGATCACATTACCCATCTTTGTCCCCTTATGGAACAAGCCCAGAAGCTGTTAAAAGCTCAACAATCGGTTGTCTTGAAGGATTCGTTTCCCCAAGGGCAGAATTCAGCTTCAGCTTCAAATGTAGCAGGGGGCACTCCAAATGCACCTGATCCCAATTAAATCAACATGGTTCAATCTTCAACTTTGCTATAGACCAGGAATAAGAACTATGAAAAAGAGACCTCTGAGAAGGGTAAGTCTATAGGTGAAACTTATAACCCTCTCACGATTGAGAAACCTGCCGAAACTATGCCAAAGATACTGAAAGGTGTCTTTAAGAAGACCTTGCATAATCCTAATGCTAGGGTTGCATCAAACTACTCTGTGGTTGAAAACTTAGCCTAGACACCTTGTGCAATGTCAGCTTTAGAGGTGTTACAGATTTGTCCCACCCAACGGGATGCACTCTTAGTAGCCTTAGGTAGTATGGACTCATTGAGTCTCATGGCGAAATTTCACTTATCTGATGTCAAAATTCACCTACCTTACCATGTAGCCTTATCGATAGATTTCATCAATGGTGGAAAGACCATTGGAAGGTTAGTTGTCAATGAGGGTGCTTGTAAATGTGTTATGTCCTTGTCATGTTGGAAAGCTCTTGGATCCCTAGAGCTGGTCCCATAAAACACCCTGCTTACTACTTTCGACAGAAGGTCATTCCATCCACATGGTATCCTACCAACTTTTGAAATTAAGCTGACAGGGAAAACAATGTATGTTGAGGTAGAGGTGATTTATGCACCTTTGGACTATAATTTGCTCCTGGGAAGAAGCTGGACTTATGCCATGTCTGCTATTGAATCGGTCGTCTTTCGAGTGGTAGTGTTTTGACACGAAGGGAAGTTGGTTACTATTGACCAACTCAGTTTCACTCGAAAAGGCTGCATGGAGTCTAATGAGTCCACTGTGCCATTGGTTGATCAGGTTGAACCTACTACATAGAGCTTAGGGGCTGCAATGTACACATCATTAATGGGAACATTCGATCTTCAAGCTCCTATTAATTATATAGGTTCTACTAGTGTGGGAAATTCCATTGCTATGGTTGTTGATAGTATTGATCCTTGGGTTCTCCCTACCCACCATGAACCTAAAGTGCCCCTATCGATAGTGGAAGTAGCTTATCAAGCTATCACACAAACCATTGTTGATTCCATTCCGGTTGCACTCTCAGTCTCAGAGGAATTGGAAGATGTATATTTGCCTACTTAGGCAGAAAAATCTTTGCATTTGACAGATTGTTTAGATATGGTTTTACCTTCTGATGAAGCCATTCTAGAAGCCATGTGCAGAAAATATAAGATCTGTGAAGAGCTTCATCATTAATCCTATTTTCTTCCAGAGCTAAGTAGGATAGAGAATCAAGAGTTTCATGTGAGACTGACAGATGATGTTGATACGCCCATTAATCCCTTACCCAAGGAAGGAATGTTTGCTGAGGGGAATATGGAAAATATTTCTGCTACCATCCCTATCAACATCTCTGTAAATACTGACGTTGTGGAAAATATACATATCGACGCAAACTGATATTCTGAGGAGATTGCCATTTATACCTCCTTGTTTAAGGAATTTCGTGACGTTTTTTCCTGGTCATATGAGGAAATGCTAGGAAGTGATCCATCTATAGTCGAGCATGAGATCCGAACATACCCTGACGCTAAACCTGTTCAAAAAAAGTTGAGACCTATTAACCCGTGTAAAGCGGCTGTAGTGAAGGCTAAAGTGGAAAAACTATTGAAAGCCAGTTTTATTTATCCCATAGCTTTGACAGAATGGGTATCCAACCCTGTTCTTGTTGATAAGAAGCAACAAACCATACGCGTCTATACTGACTTCAGAGATTTAAACAAAGCCTGTCCTAAGGACAACTATCCCACACCATTTATAGACCAAATTATTGATGCTTGCGCGGGAAGTGAAGTCTTTTCGTTTATGTATGGTTTCTCCGGACATAATCAAATTCAAATAAAACCAAAAGACCAACATAAAACTACTTTCATTTTTCCTTGGGGTACCTTCACGTACAAAAAAATGCCCTTTGGATTGAAAAATGTTGGGGCAACCTTTTAGCAGGCAATGAATTTTTCCTTTCATGATATTAAAGCCATTGTCAAACCTTACCTTGATGATCTGCCTACACATTCTCGTAAGAGGATTGACCATCTAGATCACTTGCGTTTGATATTTGAACGATGCAGATACTATAAAATTCACTCGAATCCCCACAAGTGTGTGTTCTGTGTCGAGTTAGGGAGATTGCTCGGATTCATTGTTTCTAATAGAGGCATTCAGGTGGATCCATTAAAAGTTGAGGCTATTGTAAATCTACCTCCTCCTCGTTCTATTAGGAAACTTCAGAGCCTACAAGAAAAGTCCAATTTCCTTTGATGTTTCACTGTAAACTATGCCAATATTACTAAGGGTTTCGAGGCATTGAAAAAAGCTTTGTTGTCGGCACCATTATTGCGTCCGCTAGATTACTCTAGGGATTTTATATTGTATCTAGCTGTGTCTGAGTTGACCATAGGGGTAGTCCTAATCCAGGAGGACGATAAGCTCCAAGAGCATGTCATTTACTATCTTATCCATACTTTAGCCGGACCTGAACTAATGTACTCCCACGTCGAGAAGTTGGCCTTAGTAGCTGTTTATCTTGTTCAGAGGTTACATCACTACATCTTACTAAGGACTACAACGGTAGTGGTAGATGTTAATCCTTTTCAATATGTTTTGTCCCGATGGATAGTTGGAGGCAAATTCAACAAATGGATAGTCATTCTCCAAGAGTTTGACTTGGATTTTTAGTCCGCCAAATCCAAAAAATCATTAGTTTTTGCTGAGCTTATTGCAGAATTTCCAGTAGATGAAGATGTAGCTATTGAAGAAGACTCATTCCCACATGAGCACATATTTTTTATTTCTACCTCTGATCCTTGGTATGGAGATATACTTATATATCTCCATACTTTGAAGTATCATGCAGCTTTCTCGCGGGAAGAATGACATAAACTACGCCTACATGCCAAGAACTACCTCAGCATAGGAGATACTTTATATCGTAGAGGGGTAGATTTTGTTTTATGTCGATGTCTTACCCACGAGGAAGTGGAGATTGTCCTAAATGATGCCCATAGTGGAGTGTGTGGGGGTCATTTATCTGGGTTAGCAATGGCCAAGAAGATATTACGTGTTAGTTATTTCTGACTCACGATCTTTAAGGATTGTGTGGAAGCCATGAAGCACTGTCATCCTTGTTAGCTTTACACCAGGAAGATCCGGTCACATCCCGCTCCGTTATTTCCCATTATCTTGGTGGTCCCCTTCATGAAGCGGGGGATTGATTACGTGATGTGTAACCCAGCCTCGGCTGGGAGGCACACATATATCATTGTCGCTGTGGATTATTTTACAAAATGGGTAGAGGCAATGCCCACCTTTAGAGCTAATGGGGAAACTGCAGCTTTTTTTGTGTTCAATCAAATTATAGCACGATTTGGTATACCCAAGGTGATTGTCACTAACCATGGTAGTCATTTTCAAAATAGCATGATGACGGAACTGACCATTATGCTAGGATTTAGACAAGAACATTCATCCTCATTCTATCCTCAAGCCAATGGTCAAGTAGAGGCTGTGAATAAAACTTTGAAAACTATCCTCAAACACACTATTAATGCAGCTCATTCAAAATGGCATATCATGGTGTACCCTTCTCTTTGGGCATATCGAACCAATGTAAAAACTGCTACGGGTTTCTCCCCCTTCCAACTCGTCCATGGAGTGGAAGTTGTTACCCCGATTGAATGTGAAATATCATCTTTAAAAATTGCTATCCATGTGTTACCAAATACAACTGAGCTTGAAGAACGTCTATAACATTTAGACCACCTTGTTGAATAGCATAGAGATGTGCTGACAACAAACAAAGCTCATAAAAATAGGGTCAAAAGCCAATATGATAAATCGGTCAAGCCTCAAATTTTCTCTGAGGGGGAACTCGTTTTGCTCTGGGACGAAGAAAAGGAACCCCTAGGGGTAGGAAAGTTCAGGACTATGTGGTTAGGACCTTATATCGTGTCGAAATTAATAAACAAAGGTGCATATGAATTGATAGATTTCGATGGGAATAAGCTAGTTCAGCCTAGAAATGGGCTCTACCTGAAAAAGTACTATGCTTAGGCTTAACACTTTTTCTTGTATTTTATTGTATGTATTTTTATGTGCACTAGTTCTTTGGTTTGTGTTTTTAATACCATCTTTTGGTTATTTCAGATGTCTTCCGAGAGGTTTGTAGGTTTCCTTGATGGCGCAAATCGCCACACTTGTAATTTAGCTTTGGCTGCATGGGTTATTTATTCACCCTTAGGATAGCTAGTTGCCTCAAGAGGCGCTTGCTTAGGTCCTGCTTCCAATAATGTGGCTGAATATAGGGCCGTCATTGAGCTTCTATAGGATGCTTTGTCACGTGGAATCACTCAACTAGAAGTCCGAATGGACTATCAATTGGTGGTTTTTGAGCTCAATCAGGCTTATCAGGTGTGAAAGTCTATTCTATTGCATCAGTTTATGCAAGTTAGGTTATTGGAAAGAAATTTTGAGTTCATTACATTCAATCATATTCCAAAAAATTAAAATTCATTAACCAATGCATATGCTAATTACATCTTGGATTTGAATTTAACACATTTTCCATAAAAGTATATAGCAAACACATAAAAAACATTTGTAAATAAACTGGCAAATATGTGTGTGTGTGTGTGTGTGTGCGCGCGCGTGTGAATATCTGTTCATATAGATAGGTCAAGTGTCTGATCCTCAGATCCAGTCATAACTATATCATATACAAAAAATATACAAAATATGTATCAAAGTCCATCAAATGCTCCTAGATCTAAGCTGGACCACCCTGGTCCCCCCGGTCTCCCTGCACTACCAATACTGCTCTGGCTACCCGCCTCAAAAGGCGTATCTAGACAAGTGGTACACCAACCATGAACTCCTGCATGATGGCTGGGATGTGCTCAATATGTAAGGTGGGTACTCTCTGGGTAAGCCTGGCCAGATTCCCCTCAAGAACCCTAATCAACCCCTGGTCTTCTCCCAAGACAGGAAGCACATACATGCGTGGATTCCCTTCAGGGCAGACTGGTCCAATATCTGCATTTTGACATTTTAAAAAGGATTATAACTCTTATACATATGTATATATCTCTATATTTTAAAGTTCATAAAATTTTGAAAATAAAAAATTACTTAACTCTCCCCATGCTCCTCCTGGAGGGAGGACGAGGTCTGGATTAGCACAGAATTCCATTCCATCATATGGAAACTACTCCAGTGCTGGAAACTATCACTCCCACCAAAAGTAGAAGTCTTCATCATAGACACTCTGCACTGAGCCACCACCTCCCCGACGGAGGAATATATCTCCCCATCTACTCATCCTAGACTAACGAGGAGAATGAACTGGTAAGGGTACTGTAGGGCTCAATACCGGCACTCTCTCAAAGAAGAAGGCTACTAGTATTCTAGAATATCCAAAATTCTTCCTCCTGCCTCTCTTGTAGTCAGAGAGTTGTTTCCTCATAATCGGGATCACTCCCGAGCAACAGTCATATAGGGCCCCCTGCATATAATCCACTGCTAGTCTCATCTGGTTCCGTGTTGTAAGGTGAAGTGAAGATGAACCTGCAACCCTCACTATAGGACTTGTCAATACCTGTAGAGAAAGATCACGTATGTGCACAATAGAGATGTAGCTACCCCTCTTTTGTGTGCCTGGTGTGCAGTATATGTCAATATAGTTCTGGACATTTAGAGGGTCACCGCCTCTACCGGTGCCTTCCAATTTTATCGGAGCTCCCCACCATGATAGACCAACAATGAAATAAACATCCTCTGAAGTAATCTCCAAGGACTCACCTTAAAGGTCAAACATGCCCAAGTCATGATCCCAATAATTTATCAAGAACTCTAAGAGGCGGACATTGGCCCGCATAGGTGAGGTACATAAAAACTTTAACAACCCACTTGAATGTAAAATAGTCACGGTGGGCACATCTTGGAGTGATTCTTGATCCATATCTTCATGTTCGCACTCCCTCCACTCAAACACCATCTTTCAACCTGGTAAACAAGCAATTGCAAACCTTTAGTTTCATATAAAAATTCAAAATTTTGACCCTATATGCTTCTTTTCCACCTCACGCAGCATACGTGACTATCTATTAAGGCAGGTCGCGTACTATACACGACTGTCCTTCGGGAAACCCGCATACAGAACGCGTGTACGCGACTTTCACTATAGCAAACCTGTGTACACAACATTGTTTTGTTGAGGATGCTTAAAACATGAAATTCAGGCTTAATTTTGATAATTGCCTGGATCAAATTGAAGAGCATGGAGTGTAGTATTACCTGACACTTGCGGATTTCGAAATGGTCCACTGGATTGTCCACACCGAGCAATTGAAGGTAGAGGTGAAAACTTGTATTTTATGGCTACAAATCCAAATGGTGAGTTTTTATTTATGTTTTGAACTATTTATAGAAAATTTATTTTTCAAGTGGGTTTTTTCCCTATAGTTCATAATTTATAAAACTAATACCATATCTTTTTTCCTTATAACAGGTTTATCATCATTTTAAGGTGTTTTTTGCTCATATAGGATGGTTTTTTGTCGTTTCACATGCATTTTGCATTTATACCTACTCCATATTAAACGTAGCAATTAACATTCTGACCATGAACTATGGTATTTTTAACCATTAGCTCCTTATCTTTACCATTGTTCTTCCGTGGATAGGGCTTTCCTCTCATGAGTATCCTCATTTATAACCTATTTTCTCTTTCGATACTCATGCTACAGCTATCTTAGGTACAGGGGAATCTTTTTATCTATTTTTCATGTTAAATTAAGCCTCATTTGGGTCTCTTTTTACAAGCTATCCCTTTATAGGACTCCCCACCCTTATGGATTTTCTTTAGGCCCAGATCTGACTCCTTAAAACAGACTTGACTGCCGAGTTAACTTGTCCGTTCAAGCTCCTTAAGAATACGTGAATGGGCATCCACATTGGTGGTAGGTTATCTCTTTCTCGGACCATGTGGAATAATACAAGAAAGGATCATTCTCTTTTATTTGGAATTGAGAAGAGTATTCCAGGTACAGGTTTATCACTTTTACAGACCCAAGGGACTAAATTTACGGAAAAGGAACTCCCGGTATGAGCTTAGTTTTCTCTTTTTCGTGCTCTGGACCTAAACATGAAAAATATTTCGAGTGTACTTTATGTCTTTGTCATGCTTGTTAAACACTAAGAACAAAGCATCAAGTTTATTGTTGTAAGCCCCATTACTCGTAATCAAATGGATCTTTCCGAGTGATCTTGCTTTCCTTCACACTCGTAAAACTCAAGCTATATGCTTCTCTCGAAGGAGCATTGGGTAGGTGGTAATTTAAAATTTTTTGGACCTCCCTGACTAAGTACGAAAAAGGTTCACCTTTTCGTCTACGGAAGTTAAGAGATTTCTTCTGTGGTATGTTTTATACTTTTCCAGCCTCAGGAGACTAACTTGGATGAAAAAGGATCCCTTGGAGTCTTATTCAGAGTTTTCAGACTCTCTAAACATGAAAACACCAACTGAGCATGTACTAGTTTAGGCTCATAAAATCCATGAATCAGTGACACTATCAAGCATTATTCCCTCTTCTCTTCAAGCTTGTTAAAAAATGAAGAGAGATCCGAGTTGACTTTCCTATACTAGTTAAAATTTAACAGGGAAGGTAAGGAAGAATTTTTCTTTTGATTCTCAGTTAGTGGCACCATGTCATCCTTGAGCAAAGCACTCTCTTATTTTTTCGATACTCATGCCTCAGTGTTCACTTTCAGTTCAGATATTACTTTGAATTTATTACTCCTCCTCTTGTCAGTTCTACCTGGGGAATCTGATCATGTCTCCTACATGGAAGATAAGTTTAGTTGTTCGATTTAAAAATTTAAAAAGTTTCCTTGGGTCATCTCTGTTTCGTGCTCACTGTTCAAGGACTTAACCCTGTGTCTGATCTATATCCTGATTCCATCATTGTCGTATCTGTTATTACTTGTGTCTCCCTTCCTTTACCCATTTCCTAGTCACTCTTGTGATCTGTTGGAGGATCTATTGCTTTCCTTATCATAGTATGGTTCCGCATCAGAATTTCCTGACTACGAAGACCTAGAGTTTTGATGATCGTACCTCAGGATTCACTTTCATTATTGGTGAATTCCTTTGTTTCAGTTGTCGATTATCACCTATTGATTGATAATCTATTGAATCCACTCCATGTTCGACTTCAACTTACATCTATTCACATGGCTTGGATTGAACTGGTTCTTTGGGATTGTTTATGAAGACCTTAGTTTCCTATCTATGGACTAAGTTGTGCAAGATTATGTTGTGCCTATTTACACAGCTTCCAGATCTTTGAAGACTCATCATTATTGTATATTTTGGCTTTGATCCACCTTTGTACTATACGTGGCCTTGTACCCTTACTATATGATGTACTCAAATATTGTAAAGGCACTAGTGTTCCAGTATATTGAGCATAGCATCCTCAGATATGACTTTGTATATGACATTATTATGTATTTGTTTCAGGTACTACCTCTGCTCCATTGGACTTCTGAGTTCTCCAAAGATAATGATTATAATTTATTTCGACCATCGCTTCCCTCTGACCTCACACATTAGGGGGCATCTGTTATCAACCCGAATGGCACTTCTCTGTCTGAGTGCCAACTTTCCATATGTTGGTACACACAAAGACACTATAGGATTGAGTTTTTCGTAAACACTATAGATGGGCATGACATGAGATGCATTTACCCTTTAATCAGCTTACCATTTTAATTTTCTATTGTTTTATTGTCGTACGCAACTATCTCCACTGAAACTCGCATACATACGTGACTTTATTTGTTGACAACCCACGTACTGTATGCGACTATCTCATTGCAACCCACATACAGATCTGTATGCAGGTTTCCCTTAAATCAACTCACGTGTCATACGTGGGTTGCCTATATCAATAGTCATGTGCACATCCATTCGACATTAAAAAATATAAAACATGATTAATGTAGATTAGTTGAGCCTTAATCATTAACCATCTCAACTGTCTCAACCTCCTCAACCTTCGAAACTGCTCTATTTCCCAAAGTATAAATAGAGGCCTTGGGGAGGGCATTAATAGAACGAATCTTGGAGAGCAAAGTTATACTGGTGGTATATCTTTAGAAGTCTTTGGAGCAGCAAAAATCAGAATCCTTTGGTTGCAGAGGAGTCCTTGTCTGAGGCGTTGGGTTGTACACTTATCTCATTCACTGATTGTTAATAAAGAGAATTCTTCTTCCAACTTTGTGTTGAGTCTCTTTCATGTATCATGGTTGATGAATATATTTGATTAAGCACTATATATGTTGTTTATCTAACATGTTATATATACATGTATAAGATTGTACTTGGATAATTCGCTCTTTGCAGGTGAAGGAGGTGCATCCCTGAAAGCTTTGGAGAGAAGCAAAGTGGGAGAAGACAAAGCTTGGACCAACCGTCAGTAATCGGGTGAGTCCAATATTTCTTCTTATTTCCTTTCTGTACTTTAAATCTGATTGTGTGAAAGTTTTAGAATTACATTGGTAACCCCAGACCCTAGGTTACAAGGGTGTTTGTTCTTGAACAACACACGTAGAGAACGTGTGTACGTGATTTTTAATATACCAAACTCACGTACACATCATTGCTTTTTTGAAGGCATTCAAAAACATGAAATTAGGGCTCAATTTTGACAAATGCTTGGATTAAAAGAAAGAGCATGGAGTGTAGTCTTACCTGAAACTTGTGGTTTTGGGAATAGTCCATCGAACCGTCCACACCGAGCAATTGAAGGTAGAGGTATAAACTTGGCTTCTTCTGGTTAAAAATCCAAATGGTGAGTTTTTTTTTTATGTTTTGAACTATTTCTAGAAAATTTATTTTTCAAATGGGTTTTTCCCTATAGTTCATAACTTTTAAAACTAATACTATATCTTTTCTTACATGTGACAGGTTTATCATCATTTTTAAGGTGTTTTTGCTCATATAGGATGGTTTTTTGTCATTTCTTATGCACTCTACATTTATATTTACTCCATCTCAAACCTAGCATTAACATTTTTTCCACGGACTATGGTATTTTAACCATTAGCTCCTTGTCTTTACCGTTGTTCTTCCGTGGATAGGGATTTCCTCCCATGAGTATCCTCATTTAGATCCTATTTTTTCTTTCGATACTCATGCTACAGTTTATTTTTAGCGTGATGTAGCTGGAATATAAACAATATATAGGTGTAGGTGACATAGTGACCTCACTAAAAACCACCAAATTTAATTGCTTGAGTAAATATTTGATAAAATCATCCTTGGGCAATGGTTTCTGATATAACCTCAGTCAATGTTATTAGCCACTAGTGGGGTTATTTCCTCATCAAAGGTACGAAGTTTAACGAAACCATTTTTTTTAGAGAAAACTACCTAGCTAGAAAGGTTGATCCCTCAATGTGTTTAAGTTCACCAATAAATTTTACTAAATCCATTTCCTACCCTTCCCAAAGATATCACATGCATTTTGCTAATAAGCAAGAAAAACTTCATATAGGTACCTGGATACCGATGTTTGTCCCTTTCTCTTTAAGTTGATTCCTACTCTAAACACTCAGTTCATATGCCTACACACACAGAAACAAGAAACACCTTTATCATCAATCAAGTATATGAGTATTCATTACAAAACTAGCATGCATTATAAAAAACATTGTTCACAATTTAGACCATAAATCACCATCCAAGATTCATAATAAAGTAAACAACGATAATAGATAAACACATGAATTTGGTTGGGGGGGAAAAGGTATATTTATTAAATTGTATGAACAAAGTATAGTCGTCTAAGCTACATGGTTATCGCAGATAGCCTCTGCATGCAAACTAATTTTTAGAATTTAGTGCAAGATTTGGGAGGATTTACTAGATGTCAAAAGCACTTATATATAGTTGTAAGTCATATTTCACAATGTTGGTTGTCATTGTCTAAGGAGAGGTCAACCTTTCCTTCTAATTTTTCTACACAAACTCCATAGTATTCCTTCAACTGGGCGCTTTCAACTTGTTTAGGAAAGTGTTTTTAACCAAACCTTAAATCTTTTCTTCTATAGATGTATTTTCTCGTAAAAGCAAGGTGTTTTTTCTTTATCTACATGACCTCTTTTTAGACCAATTATCCCTCCAAACAACCACTTATAACTTCCACATAAACTACTCTCTTCACTATATATGGGTGACTATTCTTTGAAATATTTGGATGCATACGAGGTGATAAATATCAGACCATATGTATAGTCCCAGTCCCATGTAGACTTGTATATGCATGATATCTTTCATTATTTACAAATTCAGACTCCTAGCAACTTGAAACTTTTATCACAAGCATGTCGCATGGAGGATGTATGGGTGGTTAGTATAAACTCAACACCAAATTTTAGTATTAAAGGGAGTCAAAACTACCTCTATCCTCAAAACACTAGTCCAAACACTAGTCAAAACTACCTCTTACTGTCGTCATACTATTGCTGGATTTTTTCTTTTTGTTGTTGATGATGACGTAACTTTGTTTCTTGATTTTCTAACTTCATCCGGACTTGCACCAATTCAGCATCTTTTTCCATGATGAGCTTGTTTAGATCCTTTATTTCTTCTAGATCGTTATCACTTCCATATGGTGATTTTTTGTCATTTTGTTACTTTCTGATCTGGTCTTCTAGGTTTTGATTATAAATTTTTAAACATGATATTTATTTATCCTGATCATATAACATTTTCTTGTTATCTATTATGGTTCGTTCTAGCTGTCAATTTCGATTCCATAAGCGAGGATTCTCATTGTCTCTCCACTCTTTCAACCACTTCTGCGTCTCAACCTTAGCTTGTAGACTTTTATTGACTGCCTTATATTGCTCTAACTCGTCCACTGTTGTTTGTAGTTGTGACTTCATTTCCGAATATGTAGGTGCCATTTTTTGCGACTATGTTTTTACTTCACTTTTGTCCTCTTTTCTCCTAGAAGGGTAGATACAAAAGATGTAATAATTCTCAATATGTCTCTTTTAATATCTTCTTTGATTCTTTTTCCTTCTTGTATAAAGTAATAATTGTAAATAACACAATTATTTAATAATAATAATTATTATTATTATTATTATTAATTACGATTATTATTAAAAAATTAATAATAACAAATATAATATATTACCAATTATTATTTAAAAATAATAATATAGTATATATATTTTTGTGAATTGGGTCGAAAGGTTTTTTGAAAAAATATATTACAATAATAAAATTTATTTTTACTAATAGTATTATTGATATATGTTTTTTATGAATGGGGTGGGAATTAGGGTTTAAACCCTAGAATTAAAAAACAACTTATTAAAACAAAATCATGGGTGGAGAAACCACTTGTGGTTTTACACTTTTTTTTTAACCTTCCTTTTTTTAATGGAAATCTTCCTTCTTCTTCCCTCTTTTTTTTACTTCTTCCTTTTTATTTTTTCTTTTGACTTTCTTTTCTTATTTAACTTGGTAAAAAACTGTAAATTTAGGGACTCCCTAGGATTATGATTAAAAATCACAATATGGCCAAAGGCCTGGATCACAGACTAGCTCTGATACCAAACAAAGTGAATATTTATTCACTTCAAACAATTAATATTACCAAAACACCTGGAATATTCGATAAGCCATTAATAGGACAATTATATATTGATAATTTGATAGATAAAAAGATGTTTTACAAGAATTAGTGTCGGGTATTTTATACCCTAAGTGGTAAAGGAGGGTGACTTTTCAAGTCACCTCTTGAGTAATTAATTAATTACCCTAATTAGCATACTTAGTATTAAATGTTAATATTTATAACATTTATATTTGTTACAGTCCATATCATATGTCATCTGTTGTGTCCTCATCATTTCCATGTTGTCTAAGAGATTGTACTTTTCAACTAGGGTAAAGGGTGAACGTATCATCAATCGGAAATCAACTTCATCATTTGACTTTAATCTTATGCTAGTTGCATACCAGTCAAGATTGAAACTCATTGGCAAGGTGGCATGGCATGGTTGTTAAGTTTCTTGACCCAAGATAAAAGGAAATATCTTTCAGGTGAGCAAAATTAGAAGAGAAAATAATAACATATATCCCATTTTAAGTTATTTTTATTTTCTCACAACCTGTTTCAAAGCAAAATACTTGAAGGCCAACATAAATGATAGAAACAATGACAAAGAAAATCTTCTTCAATGCTATACTGGTCTAATTCAAATCCTATTCTAGAGAATGGCTCTCATATGCAAAATAGTGAAATAAATTTCATAATCAATTCATAGAGTTACTGTATCATCCCATGGTACTCTTCAAATAAATGTGACTCTCTCCTTTGTTATACTTTTCATGGAGATGGATGTATTGCCTTGGTCTGTAGCAAGTTCATGTCTTGGGATTTATCTCATACCATGGATCCTATCTTCCTAAGAATATTTTGGATCACATACACTTTACAGGACAAAGCTATAGGTCTGGCCTGTAAGGAACAATGATTGGATGCAATAATTAATACCCAAAATAATCTATTTTTCACCTAAATAATGTTTGGATACAATAAATAATAGCCAATTTTAATGATTGTAGGTACCACCAAATCAGTACTTGTCAGATCTATCTTCCTCAAGTGAGGAATATATACTAGAAGAGGTTGAAAGCGAGACGTCTAGTACAATATCTAATAGGTCGAGATCAATTAGAGGTGAAAGGTATGGAGAAATTTTCATATATGCATGGAAATTTTTGTTTATGAAGGAGGCATGTGGTTATGATAATGAGTGCATAGGTGACATTGGGTTTCCCCTGAGGTATAGACATATTGTCAAATGATGGCTACCCAATGAGCTACCCCAAGTGGACACGAATTTCTTCCTTAATGGGAGGACTTATCACATTGCTCCATCCTCTTTACATGGACTGACACTATTTTCCATGGATGGAATAAAGGTTTCATATGGCACTGAAATTGAATTGATGGAGTATGTCGTACCATGCTACAAATACAATGGTTGGTTGTTGTTGGTCCGATATACGTGAAGTATGCAGACATACAGAGTGGCAGCAAATTATTGTCAACTACTGGACAACCGTTTGAACAAAGGAGCAACTGTGTATATTGATGGAAGGCCAAAACCTTCAGGAAATATCATAGGGTTTATAAATAGCACATGACCATGATCAACACATAAGCTACCCAATTACCTATTTGAGGGGCATGAAGGAAATTGTGTATTTGTATGTGCAACAAAATCAATAGATGTGGGTGAAGAGTTGTTTATCGATTACGATTTGAATTGAACAGATGCGGGGGTTTCTATTATGGGGATAATTTTCTTATACAACATTTAACTCAACCTTTGATCAATGACTTGTTATTTTTCTCTTGCATCAAGTTTATTTATGTCATTCTTTTTATAATATACACATGGTTAATTATATGTCATGCTTTTCATTAATCTTTCTTTCTCAGTCTAAGTATGCTTGTGACCTTCTTCGTCACTTTCACGTGGAAGTTTGTAAACCAACCCCTTCTACCTTCCAGTTTGGAGTCAAACTTTCTGCCACTTGTACTTCACCCGAAGTAGATGGCATCTTGTATCATTAGCTTGTTGGTAGTCTCTTATACTTGACTCATTCCTGTCCTGGCCTTTCTTTATTCGTTGGTCGCGTTGCCCATTATATGCAAACACCTCATGAAAGTCACTAGAAAGAAGAAAAAAGAATACTTCAATATATTCGAGGTACAATTCAGTTTGGGATTCATTATAGTACTGGGGGGGTACCTTTGTTGGTTGGTTTCACTGATTCAGATTGGATCGGTGATCATGATGATCGAAATTCTACTGTAGGTTATGTTTTCATTTTGGGATCTGGACCTATCACTTGGGCTTGTAAGAAACAATAAGCTCTTTCTCTTTATTCAGCAGAAGCATAATATCAAGCCATAGTTAATGTCAGTTAGGAAGCTTTATGGCTTCTCTAGATCCTTTCAGAGTTTGAATTCTAGAAGCAGTAGCCTACTCTACTTTGGTGCGACAATCAAAGTGTCATCAAGCTTGTCGAAGATCCAGTTCAACATCAACACAACTAACAAATTGAGCTACATATGCACTTCATCAGAAATCTTGTTGATGATTGCATTCTTGAAGTGCTCTTTTTCCCTACAGATGATCAAGTTGCAGACATCTTCACCAAGTCTCTTACAAAAGCGAAGTTTTCTAAACTTCAATCTATGCTAGTATTTCAGGAATTTGTCATTAAGCGAGGGTAGGTTCTAATGCCTCCTTCCTTCTCCTAATAGTGTCACTTTTGTAAATCCTTCAATCCTATCCCAAGTTGTTCTTAATGGGGGATGTTAGGATATTTAGACACTTAGCAGTTAGTTAAGATCCACTTGTTATAATATATCTGTTAGGAAAAGTGTGTTTCTTTAGTATGCATTAGTATGCATTTGTAAATATCTAATCTGACGGTCATGGTATCTTCTAGACATAGAAGTGATCCTACAATTCATCTTCTCTTAGATCATACCTACCCTTGATATGTGGCTTAACACTCAATTGGTCCATGCTATCTATTTAAAGAGCATGGAGGGTCATTGGCTAGTTGATTGATTATGAGAATATCATTTGTAAATTTCTTTCTTTTGCATAATAAAATTCCTCAAGTATCTATTTGGATGGGGTCATGGAGTGTTTCCCTCTCGAGGTTTAAACCACGTCAAAACATCGGTGTGACAATCTATGATCTATTTGCGTGAGTGGTTTCTCTAGGTGTTCGGTCTTTTGGGAGTACCATGTGTACCCGAACAAATATGTCTTAATTCTTATATTGTGGCAAGGTGATTGTGACCATATGCCACAAGCTGGTCATGGAAAGTCACAAATGGCGAAGCATGAGGTAAATGTTAGTTTAATAGTACCTAATAGAATCAATCTAATAGTAACCACAATTCATGATTATATTACATCTATTAACATTTGACATTTTTTTTGCTATTTATCTCAATATATCAATATGGTATCATTCTTATTGTATTGTGGCATGGGGGTGGTACTATGAGCACACCTATAGCTTATTGACAGGTAAAGTTGACTCTCATAATAACAATAAATGTTTTTTATATTAACAAGTTTATTATACATGGTTCAATTTTTAGTTATCGATATGAATATGTCATGCTTATTGTATTGTGGCAGGGTGACCATGGGAAGGAACCAATGTTGTCGCATCAGGTAAATGATAGTGTAATAGTACCTAAGCATGATTATAGTACATTTTTTTGTTACTATATGCACTATATATTTTTTACATGATTTTTTTATTGACATTCGTAGAGCACACCATATCAAGGTGATGATGTGGCCAATGAGGAAGATATAGATTATTCAACCGACCCAACATATACTATGAAACTGGATTTAAAAAAGTGCAATCGATACCTTCTTGATATAATTTTAATAGTTCCAATGACTGAAGAAATACAAGCACAAATTGATGAATCGAGGAGAAAGATAAAAAAAATACGAGGTAAGGGGTATCTTTGAAAGTTTTTATGAACTACATATATTCATTTAGTTATCTTTTTTTGATATGTTCTAATCAATTGAAGTTTTATTCTTTATAATTTTTTGGAGCCAAAACTCGTGTGCCAAGAACAAGCTGCAGGGGTCGGTATTGGTAGTCGCAATGGTTCGACACATCGTCAATATATCGTACTAAGGAGGCTATTTTCCTCTCCTACACAAAAATTCACTTTAGATGTCACGCCCTCAATGGATGTTGGAGGTGAATATGGCCCTTCAACCACCACTACTCCACATGATGATAGAGAGGACAATGCCATCGAATGTGATAGTTGTTATCCTGGAGCAATACGTGTGGTCAGCAAGGGATCATTTCCTGTTAGCTTCTTGGTGAATGATGACTGTATTCCAGTCAAGATACCGAATATTGCGGGTATTATTTAATTTATTATGTGTTTTTTTCATGTAATTCAAAGCCACATAACTCAAATTACTTTTAATTAATGATCATATGTTTTTTGTAGGAAATAATTTTTTTATAAGAACCTGCATGATAATGCGTTGGATATTTTTGGGCCCACTATTCTTACATGGTGGAATGCCCAAAATGACAAATTGAAAGATGATGTGATGAACCACATGGTCATCTTGTTTGGTGAAACCTTCAACAAAAAAGGTGTCACCACAGCAGCTGGATTAAATTTGAAATATGTCAGGGCAGATTATAGGGATAATCTACAAATTAACCACAAGTATGAGCGTCCTCCAATGGTTCCAAATAAGGACTGGAAGGCACTCATCAAGGATGCAAAGGAGAAGGCATTGAGAAAATAAGGAAAGACTAGGCCAATCGGTTCAAGAAGGTATGGCACATATCATATTTTCAATTAACAATGTTCATTTTTTTAACTTTTAAATATATTTAAGTTGTGATATCTAACATATTTGCAACCTTTCATAGGCTCTCTGACACATCTAAAAAAACAAAGGCAAGATTGGAAAAACATGGGCAGTACAAACTGGGCGAGGGTGGATATCAGAAGCTAAGGGTACAGATTGTAAGAATCAAACGATCGTTATTTGTAGCCAACAATTAATTGAACAAATAATTGATTTTCCTAACTGTAGTGAATAATTAATTGATTTATCACAAGCACTTTACATGGTGTTATGCATTGCAGGGAAATGCTTTCACTGACGAAGAATTGAAGCTCAGCTTCAAGTACGATTTTCAGCATGTGATGGAACATTGAAAAAGCTTGGGGCAAACACCAAGTTTCCCATTGATTCACATAGAGGTAAATAAGATCAATAAAGACATCATTATAATTTACTTGCATAATTTCAGGGTGAGACTAACAAAAGCAGCGAGGGTAGTGGTACTGAACCAGTACCATGCGATGGTGGGGAGATACCTAGCCATTTAGGTATGTATGCTATAAAATAGATGTATTCAGTATGATTTTAGATACATAATTGATGAAATTTACTAATTAATATTTTTCTATGAATGGCATAGCATGTACCTTCTCATGCTCAGCCAGGAGAGGAACAAATGATAGAGCCAATGAACACTCCAGTTGACTCAGCTAGTCAGCGAGCAGGTAAAGATCATTGTAATGATATTGGAAATAATGAAATACGTATCTCAATAATAAATTCGCATTTATATCTATATAACTGTCTTGGTTTTTGTAGATGATGCCCCTGTCCATCCACCTCCACCCCCTATTAATCGACGTACCATAAGTATGGTATATGGGTGCATATCCACATAGTCAATAGAAAAAGAGGGCACAACAACTACAACGGGTCAAGACACCGAAGATGAAGTCCCCCTCTTTGAATTTTTGAGCAAAAAAAAAAAACATAAAAAAATGTAGTTGTAAACATTTAAGATTTGTATTTGACTGAGTGAAGGTATGAGCTATTTTCAGTTTTGTTACATGTTTCTTGATCTAGTCGTTGCATGGCGATATTTTAGAATTGAGGTTTCACATCTGTATGTTATTGCTCAAATCATATGTCTAAATATGTGTGACATATTTTGATGACTATGGTTATCCTCAAGGGACTGTCCACCCTCCTGAGTTAACCTAAGGAATATGAGATGATCATATCATTGATAATCGGTTTACTGCTATTACTGCTTTTGTTTTCAGTAATTTAATCATTTATCTGGCTCTATGTTTGATAGTATTGTGTTAATTATAACAATTAATATAAATATTGTTGATGTATTTGTAACTTCGAAATGTATTCACTTGTATATCCTATTTTTTGTTTCATTGTACCCCGATGTTCCTATCGGGAGAATCATTAATATAATAAATTCATGTAAAGTCAAAGGGTTAACTCTCTGTTGTAAGTTGGGGCAATAGTCCCCACAGTTGAGGGGTGCTAGGTTTATTAGACTCTCCTAGTAAGCTCAGCCCTGGTCAGTAATTTTCAAGTGGAAAACTAGTATAAATAGAGAGTGAGACACTCTATTTGAAACACACACTCACTCAACTATAGTGCATGAGTGAGAGAAGAGGAGCTTGCACAAATGAGAGAGATAATAGCTGTCGGAGATCATATTTCTGTTTTTTGGTTTTACTTTTAATATTGTTGCTCATTCTATCTCTGAGGAAGTTGTGGGGTTTTCTCCTTGGTTTCCCCAAGGAAAACTCTTTGTCGCTCTTGTCTCTTGTGATTATTGTTGTGCATGTTAATCTCTCAGAGAAGATCCTAGATCATATTGATTAAATGATAAAAATCTAACATGGTATTAGAGCTAACCTCAGAAGAAGACATTATGCAGCTGCGGAAGCTAGGGATTCTTACTTTTTGGGTCTCTCTCCATATATCATCAACAAAAGGAGGCTAGGATAACTCTCCATTGAAGGGTGCATCTTTCTGTCGAAGCAGAATTTGATTCCAGACATTTTCATTTTTTGACCTGCCACTACTGAGGGAAATTAGGGATTTCCACATAAGAGAAATTTTTGAGTGAGCCTAGCATAGTATTTCTCTCCTCCTCAAAATAGAAATTTAGAGACCAAGATCATAATTTTTAGTTGGGTGAAACTACAGAAAACTCAAACCCTAATTTGACCATGGACTAGAAAACCCTAAAATACTAAAACTAGTCATTTTGGTGCATTCACTATATATCGAGATTGGAGAAGGATCATGAGACGAAACTTTTACAGGATGAATATAAATTCCTGATGTACCATGTATAAAATTTTTAGCCTCATATTCGTTATATTATGGGATATATGATTCCTCCAAATAAGGGTTCCAGCCTCTCCTTGGATTCATCCCTAAATAGGACACCTAAGGAAAATTCATATATCTCGGCATACGAATGTCCAAATGAAATTTAGTAAGATGTTCTAGACAGGGCATGAATTAAATTTTGCAAGATGTTTCAGATAGGGAATGGACTTTAATTTCTTTGGTAAAATTTTCAGACCCCGAAGGTAAAACAGTGACACGTGGCAGTCTGTACAAGTTCGTTATGTTGAATAGTCCCGAAACAAGTCACCTTGGGAAACCTCTCATAAGTCTCAATTGGTGAAACTAATTTTTCTCAAACCTATGGTGTTGGAAAGAAGACAGACGAGGCTACCTCAGTTCAAAATTTTAGACACAAGGGAGCATTACTTTCGAAGATACCACAGAAACAATATCAGACATTATATAGAAGAAATTGAAAAAACTAGGGCTTCCTGTTTTGGGAGATTCCCTCCATTGTTTTCACAAAAGGAGTACATCAGACAACTCACCTTGAAGAGGCCCATCCTTATATCCAATTAGAAGTTTGAAATTCCAATTTTTGAAAATTAGGTTTTCTCTGACAAGCCCTAGATCAGCCAGCTCTGGAACTAAGACGACCACCTCAAAGCGATAAGATCTAAATTTTTGCTATTTAGATTTGAGGTTCTCATTTCAAAATAACTAATCACACTAGCTTGATGGCAAGCCTGGTGAAGCTAACAACTCCCAAGCATGGAAGTATGGAATCTCACTGTTTCTTGAAGAAAATGAATTGGACACCTAAATAAGTGGAGAGGTTCCAGTTCCAAAGGGAGATGAGGCTAAAGCCTTACACAAGAAGAACTTGGTCAAGGCCAAGAGGATTATTGTCGATTCTATCAAGGACCACCTTATACCTCAAGTGTCTTCCCTAAATACACCTAAAGAGATGTTTGATTCCTTGAACAAGTTATTTGAAGGGAAGAATATAAATCGAAAAAAGTATAGGAACTTTGTGATTCTTGAGGAATTGACTTAGATCAGTATTTGAGTAATGAAGTTATAAGAGACAAAGGGAGATGAGGCTAAGGCTGCATCCAAGAGAATCATTGTAGATTCTATTAAATATCATCTCATTCCTCATGTGTCATCCTTGAAGACACCAAAATGAACTGTTTGATTCTATGACGAAGCAGTCGAAGAAGAATAAGATATTGTTATAACCACCTTCAATGGCCTCCTAGGATCATGGAATTCATTCATTCAAGGAATGTTTGCTAGAAAGAAGTGATTACCTTCATCAGACTCTGGGAAGAGCACACACAGGAAGAAGCTCAAATCATAATAAGAGAAGAGAAAATGGGAGCAACTAAGTATTAAGCTCTCACGATCCAAAGAAGATCCCTCAAGCGATGAGGAATACGAAGGACTCAACTCTTCAAGAACCTCTTATCCATCTTAGCACTTGGATAAGAAATGATGTTGTTATGAATTAAGAAGATGATGAAGCTGAAGGCTCAAGAAGGAGTATACCCATGAAATAAATAAAGATAAGTATTCAATTTTCGTTTCATGATATTATTTTGTTATGCATTTGTTTATATTCACTTGATGTGTTATGCATGATAGAATGTCTGAATTAATGAAAGTATACTACTAATATGCATGTGATGGGTAAGTATCCCATGGTTCTATACAAATCTCCATTTCTACTTATCTACAATGAAACCTCTTTGCTGACAATCTTAATAATGTCATGGTAGAGATATGTTATCAAACCAAATGGCACTTCTCCGTCTGAGTGTCGACATTCCTTATGTTGGTACACAAAAGGACATTTGAGGATTGAAGTTTTCCAAAACGCTATAGATGGGCATGAAATGAGATGCATTTATCCTTCAACCCTCTTGCCATTTTATTTTTCTAAGTGTAGATTGGCATACGTGACTATCTCCATTGAAAATCGCGTACATACACAACTATTCTCGTTGACAACTTGCGTAGTGTACACGACTATCTCCATTACAACCCGCGTACAGATATGTACGCAGGTTTCCTTTAAGAGACTCACGTTTCATACACGGGTTGCTTATATTAATAGTCGCGTACATCTCCATTCGACATTAAAAAATATAAATCACGATTAATGGAGATTACTTGGGCATTAAGAATCAACTACCCCAATCATCTCAACCTCCTCAACCTTCGAAACTACTCTATTTACCAAAGTATAAATAGATGCCTCGGGGAGGGCATTAAGAGGATGAATTTTGGAGAGCAAAATTATGCTGGTGGTATATCTTCAAAAGTATTGGATCAACAGAACTCAGAGTCCTTTGGTTGCAGAGGAATCCCTATCTCAGGCATTGGGTTGTACACTTTTTTTTTTTTTTTCATGTGGTTCACTAATCGGCTTGGCCCACCGCTACATCCACGAAATAATTTCTGGCGGACCCACCCGAAGGAGCCTCACACCCACGGCCGCTGCGTGCCTAACCCCAAGAGAGTCGATGAGAATGGATCCCGTGACCTCACATGCTGTGAGGCCTAACTACGAGTACTCGACCGATTGAGCTAACTCTTGGGGCTATTGGGTTGTACACTTATCTCAATCATTGATTGTTAATAAAGAGAATTCTTCTTCCAACATCGTGTTGAGTCTCTTTCATGTATTAGGGTTTGAAGAATATATTTGATTAAGCACTATATATGT
The DNA here is from genome assembly GCA_001517045.1 of Pseudotsuga menziesii. Taxonomy (NCBI): domain Eukaryota; kingdom Viridiplantae; phylum Streptophyta; class Pinopsida; order Pinales; family Pinaceae; genus Pseudotsuga; species Pseudotsuga menziesii. The sequence continues at coordinate 40,522 of LPNX010762465.1, forward strand.
TGTTTATATAACCTATTATATACACATGTATAAGATTGTACTTGGAGAATCTTCTCTTTGCAGGTGAAGGAGGTGCATCCCTGAGAGCTTTGGAGAGAAGCAGAGTGGAAGAAGATAAAGCTTGGATCAACCATCAGTAATCGGGTGAGTCCAATATGTATTCCTATTTCCTTTTTGTACTTAGCTAAAGCTAATTGTCTGCAAGTTTTAGAAGTAAGTTGGTAACCCCAGACCCTAGGTTATAAGGGTGTTTATTCCTGAACAACAGAAACGGTGACTCTGTTGGGGAGCCCAGACTGTTGTGGGTTAAATCTGTAGATCTTTGCCCAGTCTTTGCTTTGATTCAGTGTGTGGTGTTTTGTCTTGGTTCAAACTTGTAGTGGTTCTTTGAAGTCCTTTATAATTTTTCTTTTTTTGAAAAAATTAACTCTTGTACACGGGTTGTTGTGTTACATAGTCGCGTATAGAGTTTTGTGTACATGGGTTGCACTATTGCACAGTTGCGTATAGTACGCGGGCTGCTCTTGTACACAGTCGCGTACAAGCCTGAGCAACAAAATTTTTGGGTTAGGGTTTGCTTGTCCCTGTCCTTTTGTGGATTTTGTCTTGCTTAGTGGTCTTCAATATTGGCATTGCATTGTAAGTTTGATGACCCTGTTAACCATACTTTGTGATTTCTAGTTAAGCCCTTGGGTTTTTATTGTTTGGATTGTTTTTCTGTTAGCATTTTGAAGTGGATTTTCCTGTTGGGTAATAGGTCCAAGTGCTGGTTGTCTGAATCAGTGATCAGGGTTCTAGATACCATATATACCATTCTATTTTTGAAGAGTGTTGGTTTGTCACTTGCCTTTGATTGATTTCAGTGATTTCTATTCATTGTATCTTCCCAACTGGTTGTGTTCCAAGTCTTCCATAGGTGGTTGATCTTTGGTTTTATGAATCTGATTTACTTCATTTTGCTTACTTTATACAGTTAATTTATTCAAGCATACTCGAGAATTCTACATTTAGGTGCATCGCAGTTTTTAAGGAATTTGAAAAGTGAAAAGGAAACATTAGAAACTTTTGCATTTGATTTGCATATAGTAGTTTTATTTTCATTTTGTAAATAAAATCTTAAAAATTACAAAAATATAGTCTTAGTTTTCTCTTTATTAGTTGCATTTTCATCAGTTTATATTTACAAAAAAAAAGAGAAAAGAAAAGCTTGTTTTAAGTAGTGATCATTTGCTTTGAAATTGATTTATACACCTGTTATTTTTACATTTCTTATCGAGTCAATAACATCATAGTATTTCACTCCACTTGCCTTCTGAGTAAAAAATATCCCTTAAAATGAACGCTATAATTAAAATTTCTTAGCAATTTTTGTTTTATAGGTCCATACACCTACTAGCTTAGGCTAGACTTGTGGGGTAGGAAGTGTAAACTCCCCATAAGTATTTAAATTCAGACATAGTGGGACAATCGATAGGTAAATCCTTCTCTTTATTGATAGTATCTTGGAAGCTCCTCTCAAACGGGAGCTAAGCATGAGGCCGCGTGGAGGCATTGGACTGAAGAGATAACCCTCTGATTCCTTGTCGAAACGTAAACCAAGGTTTTTACGCATATGGCGATTCTGTCTCAGGAGACTAAATTGGATGAAAAAGGACCCCCCTGGAGTCTTCTTTGTAATTTTTAGACTCTCTAAATATGAAAATACCAAGTGAGCATGTACTAGTTCGGGCTCATAAAATCCATGAATCAGTGACACTATCAAGCATTATTCCCTCTTCTCTTCAAGCTTGTCAAAAAATGAATAGAAATCCGAGTTGACTTTCCTGGACTCGTTAAAATTTAACAGGGAAGGTAAGGAAGAAGTTTTCTTTTGGTTCTCAGTTAGTGACAGCATGTCATCCTTGAACAAAGTGTTCACTTTCAGTTCAGCTATTACTTCGAGTTTCTTACTTCTCCTCTTGTCAATTCTATGTGGGGAATCTGATTATGTCTCCTACATAACATATAATTTTAGTTTTTTTATCTGTAAAGTTAAAAAGCTGCCTTGGGTCATCTCTGTGTCATGCTCATTGTTCAAGGACTTAACCCTGTGTCTAATATATATCCTAATTCCATCATTGTAGTATCTTTTGTTATTTGTTTTCCCTTCCTTTACCCAGTTCCCAGTCACTCTTGTAATCCGTTGGAGGATCTATTTCCTTCCCTATCATAGTATGGTTTCGCATCAGCACTTCCTAACGACGAAGACCTAGAGTTTTGATGGTTATACCTTAGGATTCACTTTTACTATTGGTGAATTCATTTGCTTCAATTGTCGATTATCACCTATTGATTGACAATCTGTTGAATTCACTCCATGTTTGACTTCAATAACATCTATTCACATGGATTGGATTGTACTGGTTCTTTGGGATTGTTTATGAAGACCTTAGTTTCACATTCATGGACTAAGTTGCGCAAGATTATGTTGTGGTTACTTACACAGCTTCCAGATCTTTGAAGACTCATCATTATTGTATATTGTGGCTTCAATCCACCTTTGTAATATACGTGGTCTTGTAACCATACTATATGATGTACTCAAATATTGTAAAGGAGCTAGCATTCCAGTATATTGAACATAGCATCCTCAGATATGACTTTGTATATGAAATTATTATATATTTGTTTCAGGTACTACCTCTACTCCATTGGACTTTTGAGTTCTCCAAAGATAATGATTATAATGTATTCCGGTCATCGCTTCCCTCTGACCTCACACATTAGGGGGCATTTGTTATCAACCCAAATGGCACTTCTCTGTCCAAGTGCCGACATTCCTTATGTTGGTACACAAAAGGACATTTGAGGATTGAATTTTTTCAAAACACTATAGATGGGCATGACATGAGATGCATTTATCCTTCAACCAACTTGCCATTTTATTTTTCTAAGTGTAGATTGGCGTATGCGACTATCTCCATTGAAACACACGTACATACGTGACTATTCTCGTTGAAAAATCAAATACTGTACGTGACTATCCCATTACAACCCGCGTACAGATCTGTACCCGAGTTTAATTTAAGAGACTCACATGTCATACGCGGGTTGCTTATAATAATAGTCATGTACATCTCCATTCGAAATTAAAAAATATAAATCACAATGAATGGAGATTATTTGGGCCTTAATCATCAACTACCCCAACCATATCAACCTCCTCAACCTTAGAAACTACTCTATTTCCCAAAGTATAAATAGAGGCCTTGGGGAGGGCATTAAGAGGATGAATTTTGGAGAGCAAAGTTATGCTAGTGGTATATCTTCAGAAGTCTTGGAGCAGCAGAACTCAGAGTCCTTTGGTTACAAATGAGTCCTTGTCTCAGGCATTGGGTTGTACACTTATCTCATTCACTGATTGTCAATAAATAGAATTCTTCTTCCAACATAGTGTTGAGTCTCTTTCATGTATTAGGGTTTGATGAATATATTTGATTAAGCACTATATATGTTGTTTATCTAACCTATTATATACACATGTATAAGATTGCACTTGGAGAATTTTCTCTTTGCAGGTGAAGGAGGTGCATCCTTGAAATCTTTGGAGAGAAGCAGAGCAGAAGAAGATAAAGCTTGGATCAACCATCAATAATCGGGTGAGTCCAATATTTCTTCCTAATTCCTTTCTGTACTTAGCTAAAGCTAATTGTCTACAAGTTTTAGAAGTAAGTTGGTAACCCCAGACCCTAGGTTATAAGGGTGTTTATTCCTGAACAACAGAACTGGGGACTCTGCTGGGGAGCCCAGACTGCTGTGGGTTAACTCTGTAGATATTTTCCCAGTCTTTGCTTTGATTCAGTCTGTGGTTTTTTGTCTTGGTTCAGACTTGCAGTGGTGCTTTGAAGTCCTTTATAATTTTTCTTTTTTTGAAAAATTTAACTCTTGTATGCAGGTTGCTGTGTTACACAGTCGCGTACAAAGTTTTGTGTACGCGGGTTGCACTATTGCACAGTCACGTATAGTACGTGGTTTGATATTGTACACAGTTGCGTACAAGCTTGAGCAACAAAAATTTTGGGCTAGGGTTTGCTTGTCCCTGTCCTTCTGTGGATTTTTTCTTGCTTAGTGTTCTTTAGTATTGGCATTGCACTGTAAGTTTGATGACCATGTTAACCATACTTTGTGATTTCTAGTTAAGCCCTTGGGTTTTCATTGTTTGGATTGTTTTTATGTTATCATTTTGAAGTGGATTTGCCTATTGGGTAATAGGTCATAATGCTGGTTGTCTGAATCACTGATCAGGGTTCTAGATACCATATATACCATTCTATTTTTGGATAGTGTTGGTTTGTCACTTGCCTTTGATTGATTTCAGTGATTTCTATTCATTGTATCTTCCCAGCTGGGTGTGTTCCAAGTCTTCCTTAGGTGGTTGATCTTTGGTTTTATGAATCTACTTTACTTCATTTTGCTTACTTTATACAGTTAATTTATTCAAGCATACTCGAGAATTTTGCATTTAGGTGCATCGCAGTTTTTGAGGAATTTGAAAAGTGAAAAGGAAACATTAGAAACTTTTGCATTTGATTTGCATATAGTAGTTTTATTTTCAGTTTTTAAATAAAATCTTAAAAATTACAAAAATATAGTCTTAGTTTTCTCTTTATTAGTTGCATTTTCATCAGTTTATATTTACAAAAAAAAAGAGAAAAGAAAAGCTTGTTTTAAGTAGTGATCATTTTCTTTGAAATTGATTTATACACCTGTTATTTTTACATTTCTTATCGAGTCAATAACATCATAGTATTTCACTCCACTTGCCTTCTGAGTAAAAAATAGCCCTTAAAATTAATGCTATAATTAAAATTTATTAGTAATTTTTGTTTTATAGGGCCATACACCTACTAGCTTAGGTTAGACTTGTGGGATAGGAAGTGTAAACTCCCCGTAAGTATTTAAATTCAGACATAGTGGGCCAATCGATAGGTAAATCCTTCTCTTTGGCGATAGTATCTGGGAATCTCCTGAAGCGAATAATTATTCACTCATACAAATAATATTACCAAAAGACTTGGAATATTAAATAAGCCATAATAATATATAAATGTATGATAGAATAGATATGATGATAGATTACAAAGTGAGTGCTATATATATATATATATGTATATAAATTGGAAAGGCACTTTGGATACCATCCATGAAAGGTCATTTTAGAATAGTTGACTAATAACTATTTATTAATTATTAATTATGAATATCAATATGTATTAATATTAATAATTAATATTGATATATAATAATGTTTCTACATCATCTTTTGTGGTGTCACAGCTGACGAAACGTGTCGATACAAACTACTAAGAGTTGCGCACAACTTTCGATATGTGGATGAATCAATCCGTCCCAAATTGATTTGTTGTGGATTGTTGGCATTCCATACTGATCTATCATTAGGAGATTTGATCACATTGGTACCGCTATCTTTCAACGTTTCCCGCTTTTTAGAATATCTGTTTTTATGGTTGGGGTGTCGATATGGAATTTTCACAATGTCATTGTCTTTTACGAGTGTCGTTTTTTTAGCATTGATATGAGTAGAAAGTTGTGTTTTCGTCTCTTGAGGTTTTAAGGTTTCTTTTTGTATCTTTTCCAACTTGTTTTCTAACTGCATGTTATCATTTTGAAACTTCTTAATCACTTCTACATGTGATTTTCTGTCATCTTCAAACTTCTTAAGTTGTTCCTTAATATCTTCATTATGCCTTCTGATACAACGATTTTATTCTTGTTTGTATAAAAGTTTTCCTTCAATGTCTTTCGTAGATTGTTCTGTATTCTGACTACTTTTCAACTTATTAATTTTTGTGACTAGTGCCTTATTATGATTACCTAATCTGAAAATTTATTCGGAATGGATTGATAAAACCTTGTTGACTTTTGTCAATTCTAACTTATGTGTCTTCTTACTGTCGTCATACTGCTGCTGGAGTTTTTCTTTTTGTTGATTATGATGACGTAACTGTGCTCCTTGATTTTCTAACCTCATTCGGACTTGTGCCAATTCAGCATATTTTTCCACGATGAGTTTGTTTAGATGCTTTATTTCTTCTTCTAATTCATTATCGCATCCATATGGTGATTTGTTGTCATTTTTTGACTTTTTGATCTGGTATTCTAGGTTTTGATTATGAATTTTTAAACATGATATTTCTTTATCCTGATCAGATAACATTTTCTTGTTATCTCTTATGGTTCATTCTAGCTGTCGATTCTGATTCCATAAGCAAGTATTCTCATCATCTTTCCACTCTTTCAACCACTTTTTCGTCCCAACCTTAGCTTGTAGACTTTTATTGATCGCCTTGTATTGTTCTAACTCATCCACTGTTGTTTGTTGTTGTGCCTTCATTTCCAAATATGTAGTAGCCATTGTTTGTGACAATGTTTCTACTTCGCTTTTGTCTTCATTTCTTCTAGAAGGGTAGATACAAAAGCTTTAATAATTCTCAATATGTCTCTTTTGGAAAAAACTTTCTTCGACTATTTCTTGTTAGGTCAAATAACCTTTCTTTTTCCCAAAAATAATTATTTTTTTAATAAAATAATAATAATAATAATTATTATTATTTTTAAACTTAAGTTATAATATATAACCTTCTAAATTCTAGTCCTTGACTTTTATTTTTCTCCAATACTTTTGTAAAATGCAAGTAGATTGGGTGGTTGGGAGGAATAAGTGTTACCTTCTCCACCTAGGTTCAAATCCCACTTGCTTATTTGTAGTTATTA
>LPNX010762474.1:879-35879 GCA_001517045.1 Pseudotsuga menziesii
ACTCCCCCTTCCAATATGCAAGATCCTAGGACCTGTCTGTATACTTGGAATAACCATCCTTTCTCATTTGAGTTCATCCTCCAGCCTCATGAACTCAAGGTACGCTAAGGTAATTGAGAGATGTTACACTTGGCTTGCCATATGCCAGCCATCCTCCCTACTCTAATCAACCTCTCCTAACTGCACTTTCTCGGTCTTCTTAATCCATACTTTATTCTTAGCATTTGTCCTTTCAACACTTGTTCCTTCATCTATACCATATTTCCTTGATGATATGTATAGGAAAATTCTCAAGGTTTGTTTCCATGAACTCCAACAATATTGAGCTTTGTGCCCAAGGCCACTGCAACTATAACACCTCATCGTATGACAATATGCAGCAATGTGACCAACATGATTACATGTCCAGCACCTGACTAAGTTTTGGAGCTTACAACACTTCTTTGATCAACTTCATATCTCCATTCCTGACAGCGTCCCTGACTGTAGGCCTTTGTCTTCTAATCTTCAAATCTTCCAGCATTGGTCTTCTTCCATGGATCACTGATTCTTCTCGTTGATGTGTAGGAAGGACTCTTTCTCGCTTGACTTCTTTGACTTGCACATTCTTGGGCTTTGTGATCAAACCCACTGCATGTGTAGCATCTCAATGTGTGACATGTGGCAGCAACATGTCCAACTTGATTACATGCCCAACATCTAACTGAGCCATTGGACCTTTCACCACTTCTTCTTCCGTAGAGTCTAAAATTGACAGCTTTATGACCAAAGTTAGAACAAAAATAACAATAACCATGGAAACCACTTTATACCTGGGTCTTGGAGTTGTTTCTTTTTTGAGCTTGCTCACGATCTCATTCTTGTGTGAAAAAATTAGATGAGCTCTAAGGTTTTTTGGATGGTTGATTGAGGCAGTAGCAGTAGCAGCCAACAAAATTTTGCAACAGTCTATTTTTTTTATGATTCCTTAACTTATTGGCTAAGAAAATTTTCGTAGGAAACAAAAATATGTATTGATTCGGTGCAGGAGTTGTCTCTATTTCCCCCTTTCTTTCACAAACTTACAGTAGTCCTTTTGGACTTGCGTGGGGCTTATTTAATCCAATGAAAGTATCAAGAAAAGAGCTCATTGTTTTGGAAGACTAAGGCTAGTTTCGGTGCACTGAGAATAGTTGTAGAAGAAGTATAGGAGAAGATCTGAGATTTGAACAACAATGAGGAGGATCCGAGTCTTGGTTCTTTTGAATGCAGCCCGAGTTGGACTTGCATGGGTTAAAACAACAACACCTTTTTGAAACAATTCAACAATCAATGAACTGTAAAGGAACTAGGTTTGTTTTCAAAGGTAGCAGCTAGGAGACACTCTAAATTTTCACACGGTTGCACAATCCAAGTTGTATCAGCACTTGTTCTAGGAAGCTCTTCTTGACATATGTTGCTAAAGGAACAATTGATGAAATATGAAAAATTTTGTGGCTACAGTGACAATTTTTGAAAAAAAGCAATGATAGTTGAGGTCTTCCTAAAATTTTGAGTTGTGACTTGTATGCTGAGTAACATACAACTAATGAAAGGTAAGATCATCCAAACTCGATGTGATGCACACTTGATGAAATCCAAGATTGAAGGAAGAACACAAAATTTAGGGCTAGGTTTAGAAGAAGATGACATACTCATATTGAGAATGAATTTTGACATGGTGTAGGTCTTTGACTAAGCATAGATACAGTACAAACCTTGGGTGATGTTAATTGACTAAATAAGATAGTTATATGATATACATTCTATGATATGATGTGATGTATACAGCCCTATCTCTGTCTCCTTTTAATTAAAGTTCTGAACTGTTGAAGTATAAAAGTGTGATGATGATACAATATGACCAACAGCTTGATATCTTTGACCAAGTTTTATTGAATGACATCTAAGGATGTGAATAAATGCACAGTAAGTTTAGTGCTGGTATAGATGAATTTGCACAATGGTTTGGGGTATACACAGTTCAATATTAAGTTGACATATATATACACAGTTCATTTTTGTTTATAGAAATGCGCAAGTAGTGACATGAGTGAACAATGATGCATACTCTATATTTATATACAACCAAGAGAGTATATATAGTGGTAGTATATCTGCAATTGTGATTTGCATGGATACTTCTGTGAAAAGTTACTACCCTACTATATGATAATGCATGCTATGGTGATGCACTCTTATACCCTATGATGATACTACTTGAACATAAGGAAACATTGTCAATACATTCCTTATGATGATGAATCATGCTAGGATGATCTGATGTTGATAGTGTACTGTAATGCATATCCTACATTGATGTTGTATATATTGAGAACTTGATGATATGTTTAGACAGTCCTTTATGATGGTGATGATTAGTGATAGCAGTAGTATCTTTGATGTACTTTATCAGTGTGGATAAGCAGTACTAATGACCAGCAGTAGTGATGAGCATTTGAATGAGCATATGAACAAGGTTGATGAGAAGTAACATAGATTGACCAACAGTGATGATTAGTTTTGACCAACAGAAGATGAACATAGATTGATTAGAGAGACATGACCAGTAGTGCAAACTTGACATGGCTGATGACCAGTGGACCAACAACAAAGCAGATTGATGAGCAATAGTGTTGATGAGCGGATTGATGTGGAACAGTGTTGATGAGCATATTGGAAAGAATAGGTTGATGAACAAAGTTGGTTGAGCAACAGATTGATGACAATTAGAGCATGTATAATTTTAGGGGCAAAATTTAGCCCATGGGCTATTTTTAGGGGTTTTTCTCCAAAAAAAAATTCACCATTTTGCATTTTTTGAAGCCTTGTTTTGTCCAATTTTGATGGGGTAAACTTTTTTGACCCTAAAAATTGTGAAATTATTATATAAATGATATAAAATCCTTGAAAATTAAAATATTTTTTGAAAAATATCGCCAAACATTTTATAGTTGGTGTTTTAAGGATTGGTAAGATTCGCCAACATTTATACACTTTTAAATAAGTATGGTTCCTTAAAATCATCCCTGAATTAGAGATTGGCATCAAGCTTGCAAGTAGAATATTGCACTTGAGGATTGGACTCCTCAAACCCTTCTTAGTTGGACCTAAGAAAACCAGCCTGGGCCATGTTATAGATTTGGTGCTCTTCTTATGAATTGGTGTTGATTGCAATCAAGAAGATTGTTGTCTTCCATGTACAATAAATAAAGATCAAATTACAAATATTCTTGTGTCTCTTTGATGTGATGAATTTGCTTATGACTATTGGTTTATTTAACTAATGCATTTGATTATCTAATTATATATCATATATTCTGGTTGACTAAAAGAAGGTAAAAAGTTTATAAATTTCTCACACCTTGATTCACCCCCCCTCTCAGTGTGTCCATTGTGTTCAACAATTGGTATCAGAGGAATAGGTCGAGGGTTCAAAACTCACCCAGCTTGCATTGGGGTGAGATTGTTGGACATTGGGTTCGGCTCTCCCCGTGATTTTTGTGACATGGACTAACCGCCTCCCAAGATCCTAACTCTGGCGATTGTGGCAGAGATTAATACTTGCAGGTTTTGGTCTAACGACAATCGTGATTCCAATAGATGTGACCATCGCTATCCCATAAGCATGAAAATGGAAATGGTGGTAAAAAATAGTCCAGATAAAGGTATAAGAATGTGGTTTTAGTTGAGAAGACGGGTAATGTCTCTAAGGAGATCCTAGAGTGGAAAATTAGAGTGAAATAAATTCCCCCTAAAGTGTGAGGTCATAAGAGAAACCAATGGTTGAAACACTTTACAAATAATAATATGGAAAGGTAAGAAATTGGAAGCAATAAACCGTATAGAACCTATCATCAATCATCAACAAAGTATGCATATATCATCCCTGAGGTAGGCATACCCATGCTTGGTAACATAGTATAAGGCATGGTTTCCAAGAAAGTAGATTGTGGATCCATGTAATAATATGTAAGATCATGGCCATGAAAAATACACAGTGGATCCATGTCGTAAAAAGGCTCATAGCCAGGAACAAATACAATGTGAATTGATGTCACAATATACAATCAAGAGGACATATAGCATGACTGATAGTGCTCATATGGTCCTTATATACATAGTCATAACTTGTGCTATGAAATCCAATACAGCTTGGGAGGGGAAACAAGGTTGAAAGATGCAACCCCTAAATCCAAGTTCTTCATCGCAAACCCTGATAATGTGATTCTATGACATGTGAATAGATGTGTTTATGTTGATCATGTGAGAATTCATCTGATTATAGGTAAATGATGTTAACATTAACATATGTGATCAAGTCCACCAATGATGATAATGGATCCAAAGACACCTAGTATAGTATAATGAGTATGAATAGATGAGATGAGCTTGAACACTCATGGAATCATTTGATGAGGAGTCAATGATTTTTAACCCTTATCAAATGTGAGGAACACCTTCCATTGAGGAGTGTAATCTCCAGGGTACTATGGTTTCTAGATTCACCTTCTAGAAAAAGAGTTGGCATCGATAGGAAGGAATCCATCAAAGGAGGGACTTAATTTACCACCATTAATCGACATGAAACAAAGATTGAGACTTTGTGATAGATATATAGAATATCACCAAGTATAACAGATTGACACAAGGATAGTTGGCACACAAGGTCAACGGGACTACAGAATGGTTGAATCAAGTTGGAATTCCCTTAAAGTACATATAGAATGACAACTATGTGACTAGGAAGCATAGAATGAAGAACACCATATAGACCATAGTGAAAAAACACATGAAGAATAGAAGCACCCTCCATAGTGATTAGAAGAGTTACCAATCAAAGAAGTATTGTGATTCATGAAAATGGTAAGGATCTGAGGCAACTAGATAACCAAAATATATGACAAACACGTAAATAGGTGCCATGTTTAATGGTGACATACTAGATTGTTGTCACTTCTTAAGATAGACTATGTAAGGGCCTCCCCCTTATTTATCTTTTTAAGTACCTTCTTAATATTTTAACAAGATTGAAAAAGAGATAAAAGAATGCTCTATAAGATCTTTTTCATAAGATTTTAATGAGCCCGAAAAAGTAAACTCAAAGTCTTATTCATTTTTTTAATGAGCTCAAAGAAAGGATATAAGATTGATCAATATAATGTCTTTCACATTAAATTTTAATGATTCTAGAAAAGTAACCTTAATTCCATCTTCATTTCTTAACGAGGTCAAAGAAGAGAGAGAATATTGCTCGATATAGGTCCATTTCCATATAGGTTTAACAATCCTAGAAAGGTAAACTCAATACCTTATTCTATTTTTAATGAGATCAAAAGAGAGAGGGGGGAATTCTCATAAGGGTACCTTTTCCATAAAATATTAATGAGTCTGGAAAAGTAAACTCGAGACCTCCCTCTATTTTTAATGAGCACGAAGGAGAGGGAAGAATTCCTGTAAGGGAACCTTTTCCATAGAAGTTTAACGGTTCCATAAAACTAAACTTGAGACCTCCATTCTTTTTAACGATTTCAAATGAGGGTGGGAAGAATTCTCACAAATATACTTTATCCATGGAAGTTTAACAAGCCTGAACAATTGAACTTGGTTATGTCTTTATTTTTTAAGGAGATCAAAGGGAGAGAGAAATACATAAAGTGATTTCTTCATTCAATTTTAATGACCCCAAAAAGGATAAAAAGATACTCGACATGATAGAACGAGTGGTACTAGCAGGTCTTAATAGGTTACTTTGCATGTGTAATCAACTAGGTGATAATTGGCGCAAATGTGGAATCATGAGAAATAGGGAACCACTCATAGCATCAACTCTCTCCCTAGGTAGGGTATTGCAATAGGAAGTGAAGCGAGGTATCAGGATAATAAGCAAGTGTGACTGTAGTAGAATATGCATAATGATCTAAAAAAGTGGCAAGCAACAAGTGGCAAGAAAAAAGAGACCAAGCATACATGACCATATAAGCAATAAAAACTTGGGAGCCTCAAGGGTAATCCAAAATAATAATGATAAGAGAGAAAAATGAGGCTCAATTTTCTTGGTTTCATGGAATAAAGGGGTTCCCAGTCCTACTATAACAAGAAAATGGGAACCAAATAATGATTTAGCTACTACTCTAGGGCACCTATGTGGGAAGGAACTACCACATGAATTAAGATGCATATGCAAAGAGAGTGGATAATGTCGTAGCTCGACAAGATCAACCCTATGGCACAATGGGGGTAATAATGGAGGATGTATAAAATGCAATGTGAAAGGGGAAAATCATATCCCTATATTCCATGGGTAGAAATTATGTACCTTGAGATCACATATCCCAAAAAAATCCCATGTCTCATCCGTCAAGTCCTGAAAAAGATACAGAAAATTATCTCCAAAACACATGTCAATAGCCCAAAAAGTTAAAAATAGGAACAAAGACACCTATGCAATGTTTTTGTATTTTAAATTTTTTAATGTTTTTGGGTTTTTAATGTTTTTTAATGAATCAATACATAGCATGAACAAACAAAAAGTCACACCACACCAAAACTATAATACATACAATACAAAACATCGTGCATGCATAAAACCCTACATATGGTACTTTCCCAAGAAAGGTCAATTGTGGGGCTTCGACATGGGATCGCCATTGCAATGTGACTAGATCATATTCCCCATAAGGTAGTCAAAATGAGGGTTCAAATAATGTTCTCCACCCTTTCCTAATCAAAAAGAAAATATGGACTATGGTCCTTCTCTTCCTAAGGCTTGTCATGAGTAGCCATGAGTCCATAATGGTCTCATCCAAAGGTAATACATCATTGAAAAAGTCATTTAAAACAGGTGAAGAATAGTCCCAATAGGGAAAGGGATCAGGATCAACAACTAGGTGAGGATTTGAATCAAAATTAGGATCGGCAACTAGGTGAGGATCAAGATCAACATTCAGAGAAAAACTTCATTGAGGATCAGGATGCAATTGGATTTCTTAACAGGAACCCTCAATCGTAGTGACTGGTATGGTATCTCCACAAGAATCAACTTCATCAGTTTAGGTGCTACCCAAGGATCAAAAGAACCAAGGGATCCCTTAATAATAGAAGTGATCATGCAAATAGGAGATTCCATTTTAGATGTATTAGGTTCTAGAAATGGGAAGGAACCCATAATTAACGAGTCCTTAAACAAACCAACACCTACACTCTCATAATCCTTCATGGAATCAACAACAAGAACATTATTACTAGGATTTAGGCGCATATTTGGCATGCAGTAAGCAAGTTGGTCTATAGTAACAATATTCCCTTGATGGAGGAAGCAAAAGAGTTGAAAGACTAAAGAGACTACCTCTTTTAGTCCATAAAACCATTTATGCCCAAGAAGCAAATTATAGTCTAAGGGAGCATATAACACTTCACCGTTGACATTAATAATTTCCCCCCTAGTTTTATTGGTAAGGAAGCAAGGATTCCCTGAGGTGTAAAAGTTTGATCGTTAATTACTTTTAACATCCTAGAAGACTGGACAAGCTTAGAAGATCTTATCACATTCCAACACAATATAGACATAACACAAGTAAAGGCTCATTCACCAATAAAAATGTGGAAGATATTCTTCTACTAGTACAAACTGAGAGTTAAATAACAAAAAAATGACCAAAATCAACATATAAATTACCACTTTTGATTTGGCGACAACTGGTCGCAAATTAGAGGTCATTTATCCTATGACAAAAAATGTGGTTATATTTAGCTTCGTCGTTTATAGCTTATATTGTAGTCATATATTTGATCATTAATTGTCACAATAAATGACCAAATATATGACCACAAGGCAATCTATAAATGACCAAACTAAATACGACCACATTTTTGTTGCGTTGTAAGATACCAGAAATTTGCTACCATTGGTCGCTAACTCAAAAGTGGTCATTTATATGCGTATTTTTGTCGTTTTTTTTTCACTTATCTCTCATTTTGCACAAGTGAAATATCAATACTGCAAAATCATTAGGGCATGGAGGAATCAAACCACCAACCTTATGTGTGTAAGGTGGGAACTCTTTTATTGAGATAGCACCCTTTAAGAATTTGGGAACTTAACTTACAGATTCCTTTATAACGATAAAAAGGATCAATATATTCCTTTAAGTATCTAATGGCTGGCAAAGGGTGATATATTGTATAAGTTCATAAGATATGATCAAGCAAGTTATCAAAACCGTGCACATAGATACATAAATGTTACAAGACTTTGAAATCATGTTATGAGATATGAAAAAAATGAATTATAAAATAGGTTTCACTTGTGCATTAATATCATCATCATCATCAATAATTATTAGGGTTGTGACTTGAAATCGAGTTTATTCATCAAAATTAAAGGTTATACTTATTTTGTTAAATATTATAAATATTTAATTAGGTCCAATTATAATAATAATAACGTAATAATTTATTTTTAAAATCATAACAATTTGAATAGGCATAAGACTTACTTAGGATTTTAACCTAAAAAATATTAAAATTAAACACTATTCTTAATAATAATTAGACCCAACAATGTAGTGAATGAAAAATCCTTAAAAAAATTAGAATATGTACTGGACTTTAATCCCTGTAATCATGAGATCAAAAATGATAAGAAAAAAACATATCACCATATAAGAAAACATTGAAATCAGTGTAATTTGAATAATAAAACCAAATTACCATCATTCACATTTCCTCAACAAATAATTATGTAAGCTATAAAAGATTATAACATGTTAATAAAAATATAATATGTACCATAACCAGAAAACATTGAAATCGATGTAATTTGAATAATAAAACCAAATTACCATCATTCACAATTCTTCTCAACAAATGATTATGTAAGCTATAAAAGATTATAAAATATAATATGTACCATAACCAGTTACAGTGGAACAAGTAGGTATTGGTATCGACTAGGTTGGAAACATTGTGCATCCCCTTTTGGATATACTCAAGAAGATATCATAATTAAACAAAATAAATGGCATGTCATTATCTCTAAATATTGTCACCATAGGTCAAAAAATAAAGCATAATATAAGAATTTTTTTTTGGAAAACACAGATAGTGAATAATGGCAATATGAATCTGTAAATCATGAGTCTTCACTAGGAAAAATAAAGCATAATATAAGAAAAAAAATATTGGAAAACACAGATAATGAATAATGGCCATATAAATCTGTCAATCATGACTCTGCAATAGAGAAGAAAAACTAACAAAATGCATTAATATAAAACCGAAGCATGTGCTGTTCAGGTAAAGTGTAAGTGAAAGGATTATATACCTAATTCATATATGAAAAACCTCTAGTGTTAATGCATTCAGCTTTTACAACAAAGTTAGTCAACAAAGTTAGTGAATAAATTCCCATGTCTTTTCACATTCCCAAAACATCTCAATTAACTCACGAGTATACAAAAGAATGTATAATAGTCTCTCATGCAAACTCGAAACCATTGTCAACATTTCAAAAGAAAACATAAAGATTACAAAATATACAAATCAAGTTCTTGTCAGTATTTAGTCTCTCGTGCACCGTTCCCTCTCATAGTCCATCCAAGTGTTGCGTTCCCTCTCACAATCCATTCAGCTAATAATGGAAAGTATCCATCGTGCACGATTCTGATAACTGGTTTTCTAATTTGGGTGACTTTACCCCCTCCTTAGATTGGTTCCATGGACAGATGATTGATGACTCGACACAATTTATTCAAATTAATATTTTACAGAACTTGGTTGATAGAGTGAATTGAGGTCCATGGGCTCAACTATTACTGGGTCTCGATCTGAGTAAACCGTATCTGCAACGTATACTCCCTTTATGCTTGGTGCCTACCCACCTGTAGGATATGAATTAATGTTTATAAATGTTAAATTATTTTTAAAAATATTAGAATTTGTTAAATATTAAATTAAACTCTTTGAGCGCCAACTCCACACATGATCATTAAGGTAGTTCAGTGTTGATCTATTTCTTCTGGTTATTTCTCAAGAGTTTATTGTTTCAGGTGTGAATATATTATTACCTATTCTTGTGATTGTATATTTTGTAAATAGGCAACAAACTGAATATTGGATTTGAAAACAAAGAGCCAAAGGACATCCAAATGAATTTAGATCAGAAAATGATAAAAATACATGTTAAATTTGGAGATGATAGATTCCTCCCACAAGGATGAATCCACTTGTTGCTAGTTCTTTTCTTTTGGGATCTACTTATGAAAACTATCAACACCAAGATATATACTCTCCACAAATATGCAAGAATAATCCTCTCAGAAACACTAGAGAGAATTATTCAAAACATTCAAATTCAAAATCCATATATCAGTTATTCAAAATTCAAAAGTATTTCCAAAAATTTTCAATCTTAATTAAACTGTGGTGTAGGGTATTCAAGTTGTACATAAATTGTTTAGGGTATTATATAAATGAAAATTGACCTACCACAAACAATACATTTAACTTTGAATAATCTCCCACAAAACCAGGGTTTGTTGAAATCTTACCAAAACATTTTATCTTTGCAAATGTAAAGTTTTGGAGGTCAATCCATGTGTGAAGACGTTCTATCTATTTAAGAGTTCAAAGTGTGTCCAAAGTTGTCATCTAGCCTTGATTTAATCATAGAGCAGGGTTTTAGGTTCACATCCCCTAAAGACATGTTCACCCCTTCAATCCATATTTCCTATGCAAGTTGACCATTCCTTGCACATGGGGCAGGTACAAATCCTAGGGAAAATGTGCAGAACAAAGACCCCCAATGCCAACATCTTATTCAAAGTGATTTCAAACATAAATAATGGTGTGTCTTCATCTTGTAACCTAGCTACACTTCATTACAATATTCCTGTATTGGGAAAGTGATAAAAATACAAAAACTTTGAGATGGAAAAACAAATTTTATATTACTTCATATAATGGTTGGAAAAGTTAACTCATTGTCATAAACATAATAGATGCATAAGAATTCGTATTATTATAAAAATTTGAATGATCCAGTCCACAAAGGTTAGAATCTACTTTAATAAATAGATAAACATTTGTCGATATTTATCCCCAAAATAATCTATTAATGTAACAATTTCTAGCCCACATCTTTCAAACATTGCAATGTAATGAAAACAAAACAAATTGTAAGGCTGTCTATTGTAACAAAATACAATCTCAAGCAATATTTAGTAAATGAACAATAAGGTGAACACCAATCCCAAGGCCACCTCTCAAATATGTGGGAAGGCATCTCAAATTTAATCCAAATAGAAAAAATAACGATAATCAGGTTTCCAAATTTCCAACAAAATTCTCAAAAATCTAAAAGGGATGTTAGTCAATTATTGGATCAACAATCCATAAATACTTACCTCCTCGTTAAGTTACTAAAAAAGTGATCATTGGCTTCCTACAATGCATATTCAAGTTTTGTAATCTTCTTGTGGACCTCGTAGATGAGTTAACCCATATCCATGAGCTTGTGCCTCAACTTACCATTTTCTTCCTTGAGATTTGAAATGTAGGAGGTGGAAATGGAAATGGAGGTGATATTCTTGTCTAAGTCCAGCTAGTCGTTTGAGTCATTCGAAAGAAACCTCATGAGGATGTCCTTTGGCAGCTCAAAATTTGATATGTTTCCCATATTGTGATTGATTTAGTTATTCAATTTCCTTTTCTTTAGTTGGTGAGTAATTCTTTAATGATCATTCAAATTGGCCTAGGTGCCTTTGGACAAATGGATCAAATAAAACACAAATCATAAGGGATTTCATGACTTTGTACCTCATAGTGTTGAAACTACTCCCCAAGAAATTGCAATCACTCTGGAAAATGTTGAATTGATGAATAATGAGAGTGAGACACGGGGAGCTTCGACTACATTATCATCTCGAAATAAAATGGCGATATCTAGTTCAAATATTGGGGAATCTTCTTCACATTCTTACAGTTTCTTACCCACTATTGGGGTGTATGCCATCCAATGTGTCAAATTATTTAAATGGAAGTTGATCCCAAGCAAGGAAAAATATGAAGTTATTTGCAATTGTGCTTCTAAATATCCTTACCTATGTAACAAGACCTCTTCCCGGGGCCCAAATGCTTCTTGTGTGTAGTGGGGATTTCTCCCCTACGTGCAAAATCACTTACCCTAGATCAATCGGATAATAGGGTGGAGTTCATGGTGCGAGGGATTTCACAACCTCGACTTACAATAATAAGCAGTAACAACAACAAAATATTTTTTATGANAATTATATGGAAAAAATATGGGAATGATGAAAGGTTGAAAAGTGAAAAGTTGATGAAAAGTGTTTTTGTGAGGAGACCTTCACAATGTATTTACGGGATGATCCAAGGTTTTTTTACCCATGGTATTTTATTGTGCATGGTATTTATCCATGGTTTTTTACCCATTCTCATTTTAGATTTTTTTGGTCATTTTTGGAGAGAGTGGAGATATGTCACAATAAATGCTCAACTTTCCTATATTTATGGGGGGAGGAATAATAATGTTTTAGACCATATTTGGTGGAATTTTAATTATGAAGGTCAAAATGGAGAAACTAATGGTGGGATTATGATGTATAATTATTGTTTGGACCATGAAAAGCTATGTGATCAATTTTTTGTGTTAACACAATGATGAACCAACTAACCTCTCACAAGATATAATTTTCCAAGTTAATAAGCATAACTTGTTCCAAGTTCGACATAAGAAAAGGAACAAGTTCCATGACCATGTGATCCAACATCATCTATTAGTATAGATACCATTATTTCATATTCTATAGGTTCATAAAAAGCATCAATAGAATCAGTGACAAAGAAAGAATCCCCACTAGTTGGAGTTTGAGCATATTCAATTCCATCGCTTTCCCGCCACTTGGATCCTTATACTAAGCTTCTGAATTGATGACCCAATTGATGAACCATATCTGATAGGTGCAAATCCTATTTAAGGGCCATCACTCTATCCCATATCCCTTATAGTTGGTTCAAATTCAATCCCAGATACACATCCCTACTCCATTTAAGTCCCAATTGAAAATCCATAATAAGTTTCTTTTATATCCTCTCATATGTGGATAACTGACAAAATTGGATCTTGTGCTTTGATAGGTAGCTTGGATCCTAGACATATGGCTTCAACTTATTCTAGAGTTTGGAACCTTGTTTACATTGATAAATAATACATTCATCTCTCAAAAGAATCAACCCATCTACTTGAAACTTCGGTCCCTTTAGAGAAATCATCCCACTCAAAATAATTCACCCCCTCTTACAATCCACGTGGCCCTTGCAAATTGGAAATACAAATTGGAAATACAACCCATATGGGACTCATGGACTCTCCATAGTCTCATGAACACCTCAATCATAGATACGACCTCCCTTTAAGTTCTCGGCCTTATTTTAATTTTCCTTTGCAATTTCCTTTCTGATTTTCACCCTATTTTCATTTATTTGTGCTTGCAATTTTTTTTCTAATTTGCCTTTTTTGTCTTTTTTTTTTAGTTTTTCCCTCTTTGTTTAAATTATATTCAATTCAATTTCATAAATCACATTATATTATTATTAATATTGTTATTAATTGTTTTATTTTTGTATGGTTAAACAAAATATGCTATATGTAGTGTATGAGCCAATGTTTTCAAAAGATGGTATATTTCCTATATGATTAGCATAAATGTAGGTATATGTCATTTGCTAGAGATCCCTTAAAAAAATGTGGTAAGGTATTTTTATACTTTAAAGGTATTCCAAAAGTTACAAATTTCTTAAAAAGAATAAGGAAGAATATGGAGGTACATTATCCTCATTATTCTAGGTCCCGCTCCTTTTAAGACAAATTCTAAGTCAAATTGTATTTGATTATATACAATGAAACCAAAAAGGTTTCACTCAATTTCATTTGTAGATTCAATATTTTTTTATCATCCATAGTTCTCTTTAAATGCATAGATTCTAACATGACTTATTTATATACATGGTGAAACCATAAAAGGATCATGGACGAACACCCAAAAATTGTCTTAATGATTGATCCCTTAAAGTCCCTTGGCCAAATCATCTTCTGGGAATTTTGTTGCTCAATACTAGGAGTTCAAATGCACCTTGCCTCCTGGCACAAAGCGTTAGACATGACTGACTCCTATTGTCCATTGACAGGGTGCATCGATGGCACTTGCAGCCTGATCACAAGGAGCGTCGGTGCAATTACCCCATTTGTAGAGAGTGTCACCAGTCCAAAAAGGGAAAAAAATAGAAGATTCTAGAACCTTCTAGGAGAAATAACTCATGGAGGATGATCCTAACTACTTGTTATAAGTGGAACTCAAGCTCCTATACCCTAGGGATCATTCCATGCCTTCCTCCTAAAACATCTCAACCCCTTTGGGATTCCTTTTGCCTATAAAAGCAAGCTACATGGACCATGTGAGGGAGAGACCAAGATATCACATTTATGTTATTGGATTCAAGTCTGGTATAGGAGGAAAAGAGAGAGTGGTTATGAGTGAGATGTTGCATAGTTTGTAGTGTATGTGTGTGTGAGTGAGTCAAAATATTTTGTAAAAGAAAAGCTTCAACATCAAGGCTTTGGTTGTGGATTTATTTTCTCATTTTTTAATAAAAACATGTTTTCCTTTCCCATAAATGATTCATGTTGATATCGATTATTTATTACTAGTTTCCTTCATCATTAGTATAGATTACTAAATTGTCTTGTTTCTCTCATCGGTTTCCTTGTTTTTGTGTTCTTTGCAGATACATCCGACCGTAGAAGGATCTACAAAACAAGGACGACCTTCCAAATACAAGTAAACGAGAGCTTAACATTCAAGTAGTTCAATCATCTAGGGAGAGGATACATCATTGTGTCCTTTTGTTCTAGATATGCAGCATGCAACCTAGGGGAACAAAATGTGTCTGCACTGATTGAAATATTCCCAGTAAAAAAATTAGTGATCATACTAGGAAAGATCCAATCATATCTAGGGAAGATCCAATCAGATTTGTGAATTTTTTATGGCACTTTTGATTACAATCTTATGATTTTTTTTCTTAGTCATTTAAATATTTAAGGTGAGTGATTCACCTTACTGCACTCTCATTTTCCTTCTCTGGTTTGTGTTTTACTTACCTTCATTCCAATTTGATCCACATTGATTTATCCTGCAAGTTATTTGGATTTTTAGTTCTCTATATCCATCGAATCACCTGGGTGTGCTTCATAGAGCATCGGGCCCTTGCTGAATCCCTTTTCTCACTTCCATATAGCACTGCTGATGCCTCTTCTCCTCAGGGATAGTGCACTACTGATGCTATTCAATAACATACAAGGAGCGTCGACTGACATACAACGCACTAGTGTAACCCTTCAGAGAGCGTCGAGGTAGGCTATCTCCGGCTCTAAGGCTTCTCTTTGGAAAATTTATTTTATGTTTGGGTTTTTTCAATCTACATTTTGGCTTACTGACAGGTCTGATAGTGTGTTTAGCCTGAATTTCCTCTTTGGGTTTAGATCTCAAGAGTTTGCTAGTAAAAATATTTGAATTTGAAATTTTTTGTGTGGAATTCAGCCTTGGGTTTATAGTTTGTCCATTGATCTATTGAAATATATTCTTATATCTATAGGAAAGGAAAGTGATGTAGTTTCTTGCACTCTATTTTGTGTGATCTTTCTCCCTTTACCATTTCTTTTTCAAATTACATCAAAATAAAAATAAAAAATGTTTGATTTGATTGCTTTTGGTTTGTTGAGTGATTGGGAATTTTCTTTTCTGGAGTTGATTAAGAAAACATAGGCATTTAGAAATTAGAAAAATTTGTTTCCTTCTCATCTCAGAGATCTCTTAGGCTTAGTATTGGAAATTGTTGTGTGTTTTGGTAATATTTTGAAAAGCTTGAAGGTGAATTGGTAAAAGTTGCATAGTATTCTTGTTTGAAAAAGGAAAAGCCTCCCTCTTGCCATAGGTAGAGTTAATCGAAGAGAAAAGTTGCATTGCATCTAGATATTTTAATCTTGCAATTGTTTCACATTCAACAAACATTCACTAACCATCAATATAAAATTGGATGGTAGCTTAGGTTAAAATATTTAGAAATTTGAGTGATAGGTTAGAAGATGTGTTTCGACATCTATAAACATAGGAGCTATCGTTTTTTTTCCTACATTGCATCCTGGGAATCGTGCGGTTATTCCACGTACCAACCGGCATATCGAAAAAATTTGCACATACCCTTGAGGTATATTGAAAGGTTCTTCATGTACTCGATATTATATTGTAAGGCCCCTTTCGAATGGTTGTGCATCAGATAGCACTAACATGGATTTGATCTCCCACGTACCTTGTGTATATTGGGAGACCCCTCTAGGAAACCTATACCAATTGAGAAAATCCTTTTGGTCATCTTGTTGGAGAAATACAACGAGAAAAAAACTCAGGGAGCTACTATGCATGTGTCATCCAAGTCCTTGGGTATTCAGACAAGGGTACGGTCCCAATCCTCTTTGTTGTGTTTTACTATTGGACCCTGTGATATGTCGCGAGTTGTGAAAACTTGACAATCCTAGTGAGGAACCAACTTTAACTAGCCCCTCCTATCACCTAATTTTTCTTGTGGCCTTAGCTTACGTAGGATTTTTTTTGTGTGATATCTTCTTTTGAAAAAACGTTAGAGTAGAATTTTCCATCCAGCATCTTGGTTGAGTTACATGTGAGAAGATCTCGCAGATTGCAGGGTTTACAACCTAACTTTCCTCCTGTCATGGAAGAAACATAAGGGGAAACCATGGACCAATTGACTAAGGCTGATTCGCATGCAGAAGGTATTACAATTACTGGTCTGGGGAAGAACATTCTTCCTTTGAAAATCCATCCACTCCAGTGATACTTGAACAATCTTCTGCAGAGGATGCAACCTTTCATTTTCCTACGAAAGGTCAATATGGTGCAAGAGACTGGGTCTTTACCCATCCATCAGATGATACTATGGAATCATAATTTGGCCCAACTACTCCATTTTAGGATACCTCATTGGGATAGGCCATCTCCGAATATGGTACCACTAGCTTACCTTATAATACACACCCTCGAGAAACTAGATTTACTGCAGAGGATGAGATCCTTGGGCCTATTCATCATACCCTCACTTGTTTACGTAGAATCAAGGATCAACTAAGGCAAATAAGCCTATCTCCCTTCCTTGCTCATTTAAGAACGACCAGTCCAGAAACCATGCTCCTTTACCATCTCAAGTGGCTGCTAACTCAGGGTCACCAGTTGAAAATGTCATTACTTATGATCCAGGTCAACCCTCCATCCCCGCCCTACCAGCTCAGGATCTCCCATATGTCTCTAATTGTCTTGTACCTTCCACGACTGCGGGGAAATCCCCAGCACAATTTTCTTTGTCAACCAGGGGAACTGCTTCCAACATGGGGGGAAATGTCGTTGTAGGGAAATCAATAGTCAGCGTAATGTCCATGACTACCAACATTTTTATTTCCTCTCTCGTTATGAGGAAACCCTCATGGGTTCAACCTACCTTTAGAAAACCTTCATGAGACTACATCTATCCAGGAAATCAACTACCTATGGGAAATCAAAATTATCAACCTATGGCACCGTGAATGTTTTACCCCATAATCCCTTACCCTGGAAGTATGAACGCCCTATGGGGGGAACCTAATTGGTCAAATGTCCCCGTACCTAGGATTCCACCTATCAATACTATTGGGGGATCTGGAGGCCCACCACCTAGAGTCCCACCTTTTGGAGGCACTCCACCTGGAGACCCACCTTCTAGAGGCCCACCACCTGGACGTCCACCCCCATGTAGAGGTACACCTTCTAGAGGCCCACCATTTGTAGGTCCACCTTCCCCCAGAGGCCCACTGCTTGGAGGACCCTGAAGAGGATCATTTGTTAACCAACCACCCAATCAACCAGTTATGGGGGCATCATCAACACCCATTTATCAATCAACTTATGGTCCTACTGGTCAGCAAATTCCTTATAAATATCACCAGTACCCTCAACCTAATAAACAATTACCATTTATGGCTACCTTAGATATTCCATATTTGTCTAGATTGATCAACGATCCCATTCACCATGATCCCTCATGGTCTTCTATCCCTAACAAGTTACCCTCAGATATACCCAAATTTGATGGTAAACCCGGTGAAGACTGCAAGAACCATGTGATGACATATCAATTGTGGTGCTCATCCAATTCTCTAATGGATGGTTCCATCTTTCTGATATTTTTTCAGAGAACTCTCACCAAGGTTGTCGCAAAGTGGTATATTGAGTTTCCTCAACATTCCTTTTGGGATTTCAACACCTTAGCAATGGCCTTTTTGACATATTTTAAGTTACCAATCTGATATGAAACAGGTACGTATCTATTAACCTCACTTCTCCAAACCACTTCCATGCATATATCTGATCATATACATGAGTGGAGGCAATGACATAGGTTGATAAAATCTCCCATTCCCGATCATTTGCTTGTCAATTGGTTCACCAAATATTTACTTACACCCATTGCTAGGGATGTTTCTATGGGAGGTGTTGTTACTGAGTAACAAGCCATTAGTCATGCACAGTACCTTGAATTGGTTTATTTCTAATCAGGAAGTTTGCATATATTAATCCCCCATGCTCCTCATCCTACTATGGACCCTTCAAGACCTTTGACAAAACCACCTGCTAGTGCAGTTCTTGGTTTTGTCCAGACACAGTCAATGACAAAATCCTTGAAAAAAAACCAATCTATTGCATGTGCTAATCAGACTATTTCAAATCCCAAGAATACTTCCCCTCATATTGTTTCGACTGAAGTGAATGCAATTCAATCCTCAAAATCTTCGGGAACAAATAAGAAAGGAAAGAACAAATCCAAGAAATCTGAAAGTCAACAGGAAGGTAATCAATCACAAAACCCTGATGTTGAATCCAAGAATAAGAGAAAGGAAAAGTTATTGGTAATACTCACCTTCTGCAGACATAAGTTGTTTCCCTAGCCTAAAATACTCTAAGCTAGAACAAATGAGTCACAACAATGAAAAGAACATCCCCTAAGATTGATAGATGCTTGGAATGGATTCTTTTACCTGTCATACAATGTGATGTGCCAATCTTTTGGACTATTGGATCTCCACAGATTCGCCTGCATGAAACACACAACCAAAGCATATACAAGATCAAAGCACAAGTGTTGGGTGTTTTATTATCTTATTGAATTCACCAAATATTTAATTTATCGACTAGGGTTTGTAAACTTGGAGTTGACACAACATATATGCTAAGGTAGAAGGGTACCTAGGATATCATAGAAATATTTTAATAATGAAAAGATCGAAAGATCTTTCAAAATGAAAAACCGAGTCAAACTTCAGAAATACAACTACGAAGTTAATTAGACTCGACCACAACCCATAGATCAAAGTAGTATCAATCTATACTACTCTATTCTATGAACAATAACTGAAAATATATAAACAATATTATTCTAAGAAACAAGACTTGATCGAAAGTAAACCACTCTCTATAGTGAAACATATTGATCAATTATTAAACTTCTAATCTAGGAAGTAGAAAGTCTATGAACAAGTTCAGAACCCTATCAATGAAATGATTCAACTTATAACTAACTATATGAAGACAATAAATTATATTATCTGAGGAAAGATTATAACTACTTAATATACCTGAGAAAGTCAATAGTTAAACTATACGTGCATTTAACAAATACTCAAAACTAAGATAAATTATCTAATTCCATTCCCCTTGAGGATTCTAAGGATATGTATCAATTGTGACAAGAAATGGAGAAGGTGTATCGAAATGACTTTCAAAGGTAACAAGGAAAATGAATGGAAGTAAATCTAATTTAACCTCTACAAATATATGTAAACTAAAAAGTGTCCAATTACAAGTGATTGTAAACATTAAAATCTATTCTTTATTCATAAGTAAATGACTCTAGTTGTATTACTTAAGACTGATTTGAAATGAGATGTTATTATCAATTGATCTATTAATCAAGAAACCAAGAACATGTAGTTCTAATGACTACTTTGAAATTGGGGGTATGTTATCTGATAGAGTTAAAGCATGAAACAAATTTAAGGAAATCTAAGCATATGCAAATGACTTGGAAATAAATGCAATCTAGAAGCAAGTAGAAAACTTAATAAAGATATTTTATTTCTAAAACAAGTCCCATCCTATGAATATCTTCATTAACTATCATGAATGGAAAAACAAATCCTATGCTTGAACTAAGAAACCATAAAAACTAATGTGCTTTGGAGAATGAAATCACTTAATAAAAATAAAGTAAACTAAGTTAAGGATGAAACTGACAAGTTCTAGATTAATAACAAGTTCAGAAATCAGATATAAAATACAACCATGGTGCGGGAATTCTTCTCAAACCATGAATTGTGGTGGGCATTCTCTTAAGGCTGCTGGGACCAATTTTGACCAAGGCTGTTGGGACCAATTCTTCCTTAAATATATGTTGTAGTTTGGTGAGGCAAGTGACATGGTTGTATGCTCCATACAACACTCTAGAGACTCACATTCTCAATACATTTTTCACATCATCCTATGAGGCATGGTGGGCATTTCCTTAAGGCCACTTGGGCAGATTTAACATCAATTCCATACTTAGACAAATTTCTCAATTTGGTCTAATCTGCCTAAAACACCCTTTTGGTAGGTCCATAACGTTTTCTTCATCCACTTCCAAGAAAATATGAAGACATGGTCAGGTAGGCTGAAGCCCAATCTACTATACCCCCATGTGCTGTGGGAATTTACTCTAACCCATAATTTAGGGCGAGCATCTTTCTGAGGCTACTTAGCCATTTTTGCATCCACTGGTGAAAAACCCTGTTTTGGCAGGCCTGTATCTTTCTCCTCAAGAAAGATTAAAGAAAAATCAAATCATGAATAGTTTTCCAAACCAACTAACTATAGGATGGTACCATGGTGCGGGACTTATTCTCAAACCATGAATTGTGGCGGGCATTCTCTTAAGGCTGTTGGAACCAATTTTGACTAAGGCTGCTGGGACCAATCATTCCTTAAATATATGTTGTAGTTTGGAGAGGCAAGTGACATGGTTGTATGCTCCATACAACACTCTAGAGACTCACATTCTCAATAAATTTTTCACATCATCCTATGAGGCATGGAGGGCATTTCCTTAAGGCCACTTGGGCAGATTTAACATCAATTCCATAGAGACAAATTTCTCAATTTGGTCTAATATGCCTAAAACACCCTTTTGGCAGGTCCATAACTTTTTATTCATCCACTTCTAAGACAATATGAATAAATTTTAAATTAGGACGAGGACCAATCTACAAAACCCCCATGTGCTGCAGGCATTTACTCTAACTCATAATTTAGGGCGGGCATCTTTCTGAGGATACTTAGCCGTTTTTGCATCCACTGGTGAAAAACCCTATTTTGGCAGGCCTATATCCTTTTCCTCAAGAAAGAATAAAGCAAACTAAAATCATTAATAGGTATAGAAATCAACTAGCTATAGGACGGTACCATGGTGCGAGCATTCTTCTCAAACCATGAATTGTGGTGGGCATTCTCTTAAGGCCGTTGGGACCAATTATTCCTTAAATATATGTTGTAGTTTGGTGAGGAAAGTGACATGGTTGTATGCTCCATAAAACACTCTAGAGACTCGCATTCTTTATACATTTTTCACATCATCCTATGAGGCATGGCAGGCATTTCCTTAAGGCCACTTGGGCAGATTTAACATCAATTCCATACTAACAAATTTCTCAATTTGGTCTAATCTGCCTAAAACACCCTTTTGGAATGTCCATAACGTTTTCTTCATCCACTTCCAATATAATATAAATACATGGTCAGGTAGGCTGAAGACCCATCTACAAAACCCCCATGTGATACTGGCATTTACTCTAACCCATAATTAAAGGCAAGCATCTTTCTGAGGCTAATTAGCCATTTTTTCATCCACTAGTGAAAAACCGTGTTTTGACAAGCCTGTATCTTTCTCGTCAAGAAAAATTAAAGCAAAATAAAAACATGAATAGGTATCCAAACCAACTAGATATAATACGGTACCATGGTGCAGGAATTCTTCTCAAACCATGAATTGTGGCGGGCATTCTCTTAAGGCTGCTGGGACCAATTTTGACCAAGACTGCTGGGACCAATTCTTCCTTAAATATATGTTGTATTTTGGTGAGGCAAGTGACATGGTTGTAATGCTCCATACAACACTCTAGAGACTCACATTCTCAATACATTTTTCACATCATCCTATGAGGCATGGCAAGCATTTCCTTAAGGCCACTTGGGCAGATTTAACATCAATTCAATACTTTGACAAATTTCTCAATTTTATCTAATCTACCTAAAACACCCTTTTGGCAGGTCCATAATTTTTTCTTCATTCACTTCCAAGAAAATATGAATACATGCTCAGGTAGGCCTAAGACCAATCTACAAGACCCCCCATGTTCTGCGAGCATTTACTCTAACCCATAATTTAGGGCGGGCATCTTTCTGAGGCTACTTAGCCATTTTTGCATCAACTGGTGAAAAACCCTATTTTGGTAGGACTGCATGTTTTTCCTCAAGAAATATTAAAGCAAACTCAAATCATTAATAGGTATCCAAACCAACTAGCTATAGGATGGTACCATGGTGCAGGCATTCTTCTCAAACCATGAATTGTGGCGGGCATTATCTTAAGGCTACTGGGACCAATTTTGACTAAGGCTGTTGGGACCAATTCTCTTAAGGCTACTAGGTGGTCTCATTTTTTTTTGCATGCAACCTTGGTAATTCGGCATGGTAACTCGAGGTAAACTCTATTGTTGTAGTTTTTCTTCAAGAGTTTTTTACCTTGGATATTTTAGGGTTTGTTCTAACTTGGGAATTTGCAGGTATGGTTGCTACTGCAGCAACGGTTCATTCTTGTTCATAGGGTGTTGTCTTAGCTATCTTTCTTCCACAACTACAATTGGCTCAAGTAAGTGATTTTCTTTTCCTTATGAGAATTGTAAATTGTAATGAGTAACCCTGAATTATTTTCTTTGGCTTTTGGCTTTTACGAATTTATCTATGAAAATGAGGGTTGTTGTTATGCATCCCAAGTTTTATTTTTTCATCCTTACCTCCATGTGATATACAATGAGTAATTCTAATTGAATATATACATATCAACAACAACCACAAGCCCCATTATCATGATAAAGATGAGGGAAACTCAATGTATGAAAATGGAAACCACTTGTAACTCAATAGAAAGTAAGCTAATTGGTGACTAATTCACTAAAACTTAATCTTCAAAAGGAATTCTACCATGAGAAACAATTTTTTTATAGATTTATACTGCTATTATATTTACCTCCTAAGAGAGCGATAGAGTATGGTTTACTATATGTTCACCTTTATTCAACTTGGATCAGTGCAACCAAGAATATTGGTGTGAAATATGAACAAGTCACACTAAATGAAGAGGAACATATGTGTTCAAATCAAGATTCAAGAGCCCCAATAGGAAGGCAGAACCAAAGTTATAGAGAACAACAATGCAAATTGTCATATTATTAGGGAATTAGTAAAAACAATAATGAATGATGGATTTACTATTACATTTTCAAATAAAAAAATAATTTATTTTTGTATGTCAGCATTGAAGGGCTCACTATCTCATATCAGTGAAATGGGACCCTGCCCTTCAAATTTGATCCCTGGTGGGGAGCCTTTTTATAATGTCTCAGACCCTAAAGCTAATCCTCAAAATAGGATTTGAAACTGTTCATAGTCATAATCAAACATTAACAACTAGAGTGTGGTACTTCTACCACGATTTACATATCTTTAAAAAAATATCATGGAGCAAATGCGTGTGCTCAATCTGGATGGCAGCATGACATTTCTATTGTGAAATTTCAGGAAGTGAAAACAATGTCTGAGGAAGCTTCTGGTGGCTCATTTCTGACTAGTCTCGACCACTTGTCCGTTTGTTGAGTCAGCAACGAGTCCTTTCCATTTGTGTTTTTTCCGTGCTCGAAATCACCTTTCTGCATGGGCTCAAATATGGCAAAGGAGTTTATATCCTTTCTGTTAGAATAGTAGAGTCAAGATAAACTAGTTAACCTATCTAAGCAACCAACAACATATCATAAAAGATAAGAACAAGAAAATAAAAGGACAACAGAACACCGATATACGTGGTTCACCCTAATGGGTTACATCCACGATAAGGTAGTCTTCTATTATCTCCAGAATGTCTTCTCCAACCTTACAAGAGAGCAAAGCACAAATACCCCAAAGAATATAGATGATGTACAATAGTGTCACAATAGTACCACTACTACATCAAGAATACATGATATGTAGATACTTACTTGACCCTATTATATACTAGAGATGAGGAGGAATTACTCTCACATATTGCATGTGAGATAATATAATTCTCCAAAATAACATCTCTTAATACAATACCATGGACAAATACTCTACACAAGTAAATACAACACCATATAACTATGGGTTAAATGTATTACTCTTTTACCTAAGATTGTAGATAACTTTTGATATAATACAAAGACATTATTACCTTCCAAGGAATATAATATATTCCAACACTCCCCCTTAATAATGGATGGGAGAAGGGCCCATACTAACACTAAGGAAGGAAGGAGTCATTACTGCTCCCCCTTGATGACAACTTCAAGAAGAACCAAAGCTACAAATAAGAAGAACACTTCAGCTGATGGAATTTGACGATGAGCAACCACTTCTCACTGAATCATGAAAGTGCACACTAACCAGGATGTACGATGAAAGACCCAACAATAAAATGCCGAGAACATGTGACAAAATCCAATCGCAAGATGCCCATATCACCACAAGAATCATCACAACCATACATGATAGCTGATGAATTCTGATATAACATCCACACCAATGTATAGATACCTTCTGACAACCGATACAACAGAACGTGTGGCTAAGAACACCACAACGGTGTACAAAAAAACCCAGATGGCCAATACACATGCGGATAACAGACATTCTTCCAATCAAGGTGCAATATAAATATTTGTAGAAGACCTCAAACATAGAAGAAACAATACCCCAATGGTCTATACATCAAAAATGATATCATACAAATGAACATCATGAATTTAACAGTAGAAGATGGTGCTTCATTATTCCTAGAATAAGGTGAAATCCTAAATAGAGAACTTATCTGTACAATAATTTTCAAGATTAAAGAATATAAATATCATAAAACAAAATTGCTCATACATAAATGAAATTTTTTATATACCAAAGGTTAGCAAACATCATATAAAGGAATGACAACATAATATGATCAAATAAAAGATTAACTTGCTCATTATGGAAAATGAAGTTACTTTTACACATTAAGTGTCAGCCACAACATATAAATAGTGAGCCAAATATTTCACTTAAATATATGAAAATTTAGTCATCAAGCAACTAATTTGAAGCATAGGTGCATTTCTTATTAGTATGATGTTAATATGCAAGAGATGGATGCCCTGAAAATGTCAATGCTTCCATATAGGAATGTTACAGACAAGTAGGAACAAGATAACCTCTACAATCATAAGAGGTAAATAAAGAAGCATCATCAGTCATATGTTTAGATGCATCAGAATCCATTATCCATTCCACGTTAGAAGAAGAATTATTAGGCAAAACAACAGATGCACATAAAGCTAATTGAGAGTCATGATAAATTTTCTTTTTAGCGTTATCCATTAAACGTTTTGCTTTAAAACAATTCTTTTCAGGATGGTTAGTTTTACCACAATGTTTACAAGGATCATACACTTTCTTATGTTTACTATTTTCATTAGAAGCATGAGAAGCATGTCCAGAATTAGTATTAAAGGATTAGAACCTTTAGCTATTAAAACTTTTCTTATGATTCTTATTAAGTGCAGTTAGAGCTTTATTAGGTGTGAGTTGTCCTGAAACAATTAACCGTTCTTGCTCATTGATCAATCATTTACAAAAATCATCAAAAGTTTGCTTCGTAGTACTTTGAGACAATTCTATAGCTCTATTCCTAGTTTGGATGAACATATCAAAAAAATATGGCATTTTATGTTCTATAAGAATAATAAGAGCAGCATCAGTTTTCTTGTAATCTTTAACACAACTATTTTATTTCTCATTTAAAGTTTTCAATTCAGCAAGATATAACTCAACTCTTTCAAAGTCAGCAGGTTCGAGGTCAAAGATCTTCTTTTCAAGATAATATGTAGAAACATCATCATATTTATCAAATAAAGAGGAAAGAATTTTACATACCTGAACCGGGTTGTCTTCTGCCTCAATACTTACCTAAAGAATATCTAGAATAGTTTGACCAATGAGCCCCCTTGATTGATCACTTTTAGCTTCCCATATAGCCAAATCATCAGCAGCAGTGGGTGTCTTGTGTTCACCATTAAATAGCCTCCAAAGATTCTTACTCCTGAGAACATCAATCATCTTTCTCTTCCATGAAAGATAGTTAGAACCAACTAATTCAGGAACAGAAGCTACTTTGGAAGTCATAAGAGTGAAATTTGACAAGAAATAAGAAACCCTAATACTAAAAAATGACAGAAAAAAAATGAAGAACTTGAAAATAGTTACACTTTACTGATCTGAATCTGCAAAATCACAGTAAAGAAAAGAGGAGAAACTTTCACTTACAACCCTGTGAAGAAAAATGTGCCTAGAAAATCCCAATCTTATGTTCTAGTCGTGTATGTGGATCCAGAATGGTTGTTTCAATTCAAAAAATAGATTATAATAAAAAATCTGATAAGAAGTGACCAAGTTACGACCCTTTTTTATAATTGTCATTTTTATTATCGAAAGGAAGCTCAGAAATACCCAGTTTTATGTTCTGGACATGTGGGTGGATCCAGAATGGTTGTTTCGATTCCAAAAATAGGTTATAATAAAAATACTGGTAAAAACTGACCAAGTTATGACCATTTCTTATAAATGTCATTTTTATAATCAGAAGAAAGATCTCCTTCAAGAGAGTCCCGAAATCATGTAGATCTATAGAAAAAGCATCAAGAAACCCTTGAAACAATTCTTCAAAAATCTTACACAACAAGTTAGGGTTAGGGTAAAAAAAATGCAGAAATATGCCCAGATCTGAAGAGAAGCCTAATGGCTACTAGATAGAAAGAAAATCTACAACAAAATGACAATGCCCAAATGATAATCGTTATTGATTGAAAGCTATAGAAGGTACTAGATCATAGCAACCCCCTCTGATACCATGTTAGAATAGTAGAGTCAAGCTAAACTAGTTAACCTATCTAAGCAACCAACATCATATCATAAAAGGTAAGAACGAGAAAAAAAAGGACAAGAGAACACCGATATATGTGGTTCAACCCTAATGAGTTATATCCATGGGAAGGTAGTCTTCTATTATCTCCAGAATTTCTTCTCCAACCTTACAAGAGAGCAAAGCACAAATACCCCAAAGAATATAGATGATGTACAATAGTGTCACAATAGTACCACTACTACATCAAGAATACATCATATGTAGAGACTCACTTGACCCTATTATATACTAAGAGATGGGGAGGAATTACTCTCATATATTGCATGTGGGATAACATGATTCTCCAAACTAACATCTCTTACTACAATACCATGGACAAATACTCTACACAAGTAAATACAACATTATATAACTATGGGTTAAATGTATTACTCTTTTACATAAGATTGCAGACAACTTTCAACATAATACAAAGACATTATTACCTTCCAAGGAATATAATATATTCCAACACTTTCTGTGCTCAAATTTCTTCACAGCTTCCCCTTGCTTCTGATAGAAACAAGCCTCTGCAGTGGCTTGTCAGTCAAGTACTCCTCACCACCTCAAAAAAGGTTGGTGGATGGGTTGCATGAAATATATGATGAAGACCTTGGACCCTTGATGCTCCAGTATGAGCATTCGCTCCCACAAAAAACAGGTTCATCTCTCAAAGTGGTGTACGACGTCTGTTGCCTGATGGTCGGTGCTTCCCTGATGTGAAAAACTAGGGTGATAGATGATCATGGAATCAAGCTCACCAACCAACAAAACACCCATACTAACAAGCTTCTCGAACCAGATTGCCATTGCAAAAATATCAGAATCCTCAGAACCTATTGGCAGAATGACACTGCGAGTTTACTTCTACACTAGCTCATTCTATGAACCTTAATGGCTATGAAAGGTGGTGTTTATATAGGATTGGAAAAATGTACAAGGGGATGACCCGTCATCATTTTCCCACATTTAATCATCGAGTAGCTTGGTTGACCATATGCTTCAGGGAATATGGACTGGACGTGTTCTGGCCCTTTCGCTCCTGTGACAACGATACACGAACCATTCTTTCGCTGTGTTTCCCCTAGTACATGTGGCGATTAGATTCGATGTTCCACTTCTTATATTTTCATGATATCTTTCTAATTTCACACACCAGCCATATGATGGGTATCTAGTTTTGGGAAAGATGGCATTTCCGCGGGGATGATTTATCTAGGGGGTGTATCATAAATGGCATTGGGGAAATCAATTAACTGTCGGGAAGGTAGATCGTACGTGAGGGCGTCTTCTCCACTTAGATTTTTTTATAGTTTTTTTTATGTTGCATAACCCTTGTGTTTCTCCATGCACTTAGTACTGTAGATCTCATATTTGCGATCTATTCCCTCAATACACCAAATATTCATACCCAAAACTCAACACTATCAACCTTCACAACTTGATTTTGGGAGATCAATATCAACTATCCCCCTCTAAACTACCTTCATCGGGACTGCTCAAGCTTGAGAAATTTAACATTCTGCTAACCCTTTTACATCTGAACAAGTGAGCAACTTCTAATCATGGAATGTTTCTCACCCATTGATCTACCCAACATCTTGTTCTGGCTGTAGATCTTCGCAGCCCCTACCACTTTCCATGGATCGAAATCGTAACTTTCTCCGTGCTAGTTCAATCCGTGGAATTGTTTGAGACCATAGATATATCTCCGCATTCATCTCAACCATCTGATTTTCTCGCTGATTAACCCTTTTCACGATTTGAAAAATTTTCTCCCTTCGAGTAAGTTCACCGCGCGAAATGATTTAGGGCCATTGATCTCATCTTGTGCCGATCTCGACCCTCCAACATTACACCCATTTGACGAACTCCGCAAATCTCAAAATTAAATCCTTCCCCACATCTCTGCTCCACAGAATCGCTTTCTGCCGTTGATATTCACCATCCTGAATCTGAACTGTTGAAGTTTAACACACTTTACCCTTATTCCGCTGCTGCATGTTCCAATATACAGAAATACCTATAACCATAGATCAAAACCCACTCTCCATTCGATGGCTCCATGGTGGCAAAACTTGCTAACTAGTTAACCTAAAAGGCACTCCCACAAAATTCCTCAAATAAGATCATTTTCAAACCTTTCAAGTCCATAATTCAAAATTTCAAACATAGTGCTAACATAAAGATATACATGTATTGTTTCAAAGGATAAGTTCACAAGGAAGGGAAGCAAAAGATGTGAAACATGAAGAAAGAACTTAATGAGATGTAGGAATCATCTTGAGATTGGTACTAGTGGATAGATGGTCATTTGATTAGATATGGTCTTCTACAACATTAATATGGAAACAAGAATGTGTGCATCAAGTGGGTTGGTAAGAACATTTATAATCTTAAAACTATATGTAGATGAAGTGATTGTCTTAATCCATGTTGAATGTTTTCAAAACAAAAATACCTAAGATGAAAAAACATGGCCCAGATTTATATAAATGAAGGTAGATATGAAACTATAATGAGGATATTTATAATGAATTAATGTTATCCCATATCCACACCAATGGAAGTTAGCATAAAATTGTCAAGAGACATGCATGTTTAAAGATAGAGGATGAAATAGAAGTGATGAATATGAGAGTGCCTTTGGAACCCTAATACATCCAATGGTTACTATGAGTGCTAATATAGCCCATGTTGTGAACATTATTATTATTATCCATTATGTAGTGGTTTTAAGTATATTTTTAAGTATATTAGAAATACAACAAAACTTGGCATCACATTTAGTGGGGAGTAAGAAGGATGCACGAGATTTGCTTGTTCAATATGGTGTGGGTTGGGAAGGAGACATAGATGAACATAAATCAACATTCAATGATGATGATGAAGATGGCGATGATGATGGTGGTGGTGATGAAGATGATGAACATAATGAAGATGATGATGAGGGCGATGATGAAAATGATGATGATGACAATGATGAAGATGTTGATTAGGAAGAGGGAGATGACGATGATGATGATGATGATGATGATGATGATAATGATGATGATGATGACGATGACGACGACGGTGATGATGATGATGAAGATGATGATGATTGTTGGGTAAAATAACTCCCGATTCAATTTATTTCATAGCCAAAGCATTTATTTATACATTTACAATGACTCTTGGGATTACACATCCGAGAGTCTCTTCATATTCCTATTATTTACACTAACGTATAATCCTGATGGATTATATTCCAACAATCCCCTCCTTAATCCAAAGGGGTGTTAGTAAGTCTGAGCATGTTTCTGAATCTTTCAAACTTTTCTCGTCCAAGCGCTTTGGTGAAGATGTCTGCAACTTGATCATTTGTGGAACAATGTCGAAGATGGACTATCTTGGCCTCTACATGATGTCGAATCAAATGATACTTTGTGTTGATGTGTTTGGTTTGATCATGGAATCTAGGATTCTTAGCCAGCTTGATTGCAGAAGTATTGTCGATCAATAATGGAGTGGATTTCTCTTGTTTTTCTTGCAGATCTTCAAGTATCTTCCTGAGCCATACTATTTCTTTCGTTGCTTCAGCTGCAGCCACATATTCTGCTTCTGTTGTTGAATCTGCCGGAACTGACTGTTTACGTGATCTCCATGAGACAGCTACTAATACAAGACTCATAGTGTATCCAGAAGTTGATACTCCTGTCTCCTTATCGCCATAAAAATATGAGTCTGAGTACCCAATAAGTTTGAAGTCATCTACTTTAGAGTACTTGAGTCCAACGTCTTGAGTCCCCTTCAAGTATCTTAGAACTCTTTTTGCAGCTGATCAGTGTCCTTCACAAGGTTTATGCATGAACCTTGAAAGTATGCCAACAACATAAGAAATATCTGGTATAGTTGTTGTAAGGTAGATAAGACTTCCTACAAGTTGTCGATACTTGGTCGCATCCTCAAATTCTTTTCCTTCGCTTGATGTGAGCTTCATTTTCTGTTCCATTGGAGTAGAGATAGGGTTGCATTCTGTCATGCAAAATTTGTTAAGTAGTTCTCCAACATATTTTTTCTAAGATAGGAATATGTACTTAGGATTTTGAGTGACTTCAATTCCTAAGTAATAGTGGAGATGTCCCATATCTGTCATTTCAAAGATATTTTTCAAATCTTTCTTTATGGATGCTATATAGTTCTCATTGTTCCCTGTCATCAAAAGATCATCTACGTACACCAAAAGATACACAACAGATATTCCAAATTTCTTTATAAACAGTGTTGCATTATCAAGATCAAAATGTTCGAAATTTAACTCCAAAAGATGCTAGGTTAATTTTTCATACCATGCGCGAGGCACTTGTTTTAGGCCATACAAGGATTTGACAAGCTTGCATACCTTTTGTTATTTTCCTTTCACAACAAAGCCTTCTGGATGAGACATGAAGACATTCTCTTTCAAGTCTCCATTCAAGAAAGCAGTCTTCACATCCATTTGATGAACTTTCCACCCTTTTTGAGTAGCTAAAGAGAGTAAGGTACGGATGATAGCCCATTTTGCTGTAGGAGAAAATTTTTCTTCATAGTCAATTCCTTCCTTCTGTGCATAGCCTTTTGCTACAAGCCTCGCTTTGTGCTTGTCAAGTGAGCCATCTGATCTATATTTGTTCTTGTACACCCACTTGCAGCCAATTGGTTTGGTTCCAACTGGAGGGTCAACCAGCTTCCAAGTTCCATTCTTCATGAGTGCATCATACTCATTCTGCATAGCTTCTTTCCACTCAACTCGAGTAGAGGCTTATTCAAAGGAAGTTGGTTCAAAGTTAGTAAATAAATTAAGTTCACAATCAAATGATACATCCATGTCATCACCTGAATTATCTACTTCTCCTCCATCTTCATGTCTTTTCGGAGCTTCTCATTCCTGTCTTTCCAACTTCATCCGGATGGACACTTTCAAGTGTCTTTGTGGCCCATTTAGGAATCTTCCGTGATGGTCCTAGTTGATAAGCTGGTGGTGCTTCATCATTGATTGAGAGTCTTCCAATTCTCTCAATCACATCATCTAGTTGAATCTCTTGTTGAGGTGAAGTAGCAGGAACTTCTTCATGCGAGGGAGTTGGTGCTTCATATGGAAATTCCAAAGTTTGATCGAGAATAGGAATCCTCCCTTCAAGGTTTGGAATTTCATATTCATTTTCATAATATTTCTTTGGATGAGGATATTTTTCCAAATGATCAAGTTGTCTCTCAATGGACTGGTCATTTTTATTAGTTTCAAGAAAAATGACATCTCTGGAAATAACAAACTTCTTGTTTACCTCATCATACAGACGGTATGACTTGGAGTATTCTTCGTACCCCAGGAAAATACATTTTTTGCTTAGAGTACCAAGCTTGTTTCTTTTCTCCTTTGGAATCAAGGCATAACAAGTGGAACCAAAAACTCTGAGATGCCTGACTGAAGGGAGATGACCAAACCACATTTCATGTGGAGTCTTGTTATCAAGAGAATTTGAGGGACTTCTGTTTCTCAAATAGGCTGCACATTTTACTGCATCACCCCAAAACATTAGTTTTACATTCTTAAAAAACATCATTGAGCGAACCATATTCATTATGGTTCTGTTCATTCTTTCTGCTACACCATTTTGTTGAGGATTGTAGGGAACTGTAGTCTGATGTGCAATTCCATGTTGGTGAAGATAATCTTCAAAAGCATTTGAAGTGTATTCTTTCCCATTGTCAGTACGAAGTGTACCAATTTTTTATTGTTCTTGTTTTTCTATAAATGCATGAAAGTCTTTGAATGTTTGAAATGCTTATGATTTTGTCTTTAAACAGTAAATCTAGCACATTCTTGAGTAGTCATCAACAAAGGTCATAAAATACTTATTCCCATTAGCAGAAGGAGTTGGCATTGGGCCACATAAATCAGAATGCCCTAATTCTAATTTCCTACTTGCTCTGAAATTAGATTCATGGAATGGCAGCGTACTGTGTTTCCCTAATATACATGCATCACATTTGCTCTTCTCTTTGGGAATGGTGGGAAAACCAAATACACCATTCTTTTTCAACAAACGAAGACTGTTATAATTTAGATGACCAAATATTGCATGCCACAATAAACTTGATGACAAATTACCTTCTCCATGCTGAGAGAGGTAGGCATAGTTCTGAACTCTTACAGATGAACCCTTTAGCTTCAGCAGCTTCCCATCTTCGTATCCAGTAATGATGACTTGGTTGTCAGAGGACTTTTTTATTTCTACGATTCCATCAAACATGTGGATGGAATGGCCTCGTTGTCGAATCTCCACCAAGGACATCAAGCTTCTATGCAACTCTGGAAGATAAAGAACATTCTTCAACAATAAATCATGGAATCCAGGCATCTTCAGTCGAATGGTGCCCATTCCCTTTGGTTTAAGACTTGACTTATCTGCAAAGTACACTATGTCATTTATTGTTTCATTAAGTTCTTCAAAATAGTCTTTTCTAAAAGTCATGTGTGATGTTGCACCAGTATCAAGCAGCCAACAATATTTGTAAGATGAAAGTGAAGTCATTTCATTAATTCCAAGATTACAATGTGCAACAATACAATGAGCAGAATCAGAAGATTTACAAGCATCTTGGTTTTTATTGTCATCTTTCTTCTGGTTATGCCTGTCTTTGATGGAGTCCCACGAAGCCCAACACTGATCTGCTGTGTGTCCGATCTTTCCACAACGCTTGCACTTCAAATCTGATCTTTTGCTGGAGTTGTTTCTACCTCCTCTACCTATGAAGTTTCTTCTTCGTCTGCCTCTCTTGCTGCTTTCTCCTTTGGGATGATCATTGGATTGGTCTTTGCCAGCAAGGACAGCACCAATAATAGATGCCAAAGAGTGCATCTCTAATCTGGAAACTGTAACTTACATAATGCTTAGAAAAAGATATGGGATGCAGGTTTAGGTTCCTGCTCCTTTACAAATTACAATATGATTATGCAGCCTATACAAATAATTTTGCAGCTTATAATAGCTCTATATCATTTGTTTTATAGTGCCATTACATGAACAACTCAAAACATCTTATGAAATAATGCAATGATATACTAATACAATGTATTGTAGCAGAGTGGGTTCTCAACACTTTTACACTCTTCCGGCAGTCTTCAACTTCAGAAATAATTCTGCAGCTCTGTGTTAATAATTCTAGAGTGTTGTTTACAAGTACAATTCAAATTCTTTTATGAAAAATCACAATAATACATCAATACAAAATATTGCACCAGACTTGTAGAATACTCAAACAATTGAGTTCGCTACACTTCTTGTAGTTCACACTCTTCAAACAGTCTTGAGTTTGGTCTTCAGTAGCAATGGTCTTCACATTCAGAGGAAACAACTCATAGCTCCATACGAATGGATACTAGACTTCATGCAGAAAACTAGGATTTATGAACATACACAGCAACTATGCTCATACAAAAATGGGTAATACAACGGTATTATTCTCAATTCATACACATGAAAATCTTGTATATTGTGCAAGGGTCAACATAATGATTGCAC
>LPNX010762474.1:37707-134313 GCA_001517045.1 Pseudotsuga menziesii
TGACGACGATGATGATGACGATGATGATCGTGAAAATGATGATGATGATGAAGATGATGATGATGACAATTATGATGATGATTATGAGGATGAGGATGGATGAGGATGAGCATGAGGAGGATGAGGATGATCATGACAAGGATGATGATGAAGATGTTGTTGATGATGATGATGATGATGATGAAGATGTTGATTAGGAAGAGGGAGTTGACGATGATGATGATGATGATGATGATGATGATGACAATGATGACGATGATGATAATGATGATGATGATGATGATGATGATGATGACGATGATGACGATGATGA
Organism: Pseudotsuga menziesii; assembly: GCA_001517045.1. NCBI lineage: Eukaryota > Viridiplantae > Streptophyta > Pinopsida > Pinales > Pinaceae > Pseudotsuga > Pseudotsuga menziesii. The sequence goes on from LPNX010762474.1 coordinate 38,021, forward strand.
TGATGATTATGATGATAATGACGATGATGAGAAGGAGGAGGAGGATGACGATTATGATGATGACGATTACAATGACGAGGATGATGATGACAAAAATGATGAAGATGATGAAGATGATGATCATGATGATCATGATGATCATGATGAGGATGATGATGATGAAGATGTTGATGATGATGATGATGATGATGATGATGAAGATGATGATCATGATGGTGGTGTTGATGAAGATGATGAATATGATGATGATGATGATGATGATGATGATGATGAGGATGATGATGATGAAGATGTTGATGATGATGATGATGATGAAGATGTTGATGATGATGATGATGATGATGATGAATATGATGATGGTGGTGGTGGTGCCGATGAAGATGATGAACATGATGAAGAAGATGATGAGGGCGATGATGAAAATGATGATGATGACGATGATGAAGATGTTGATTAGGAAGAGGGAGATGACGACGACGATGATGATGATAATGATGTTGATGAAGATGATGATGATGATGATCAATAATGGTGGTGGTGATGATGACGACAACAATGATGATGATGATGAGGGTGAGGATGAGGACGATGGTTATGATGATGAGGGCAAGGATGAGGACGATGATGACAAGGATGAGGATGATGAGGATGATGATGATGACTAGGATGAAGATGATGTTCGTGATTATAATCATTATCATGATGATGATTAGGATGATGATGATGATGATGAAGATGATGAGGATGGTGATGGTGAGGATGATGAATATGCTGATGAAGATGATGATGATGATGAAGATGTGATGACAAGATCTTTACCTTGGTCTTCACTAAATTGTTCTGATCTTCACCAATATTATAATAGAATGGTTATGAGTGATTATTCACTCCTATAAAGAATGCACTTTATGGAACTACCAAATTGCTTAGTTTGGATCTTCCTCTTTTAAGACACCGGATTAGGTCCATAAGTCTTGATTCTTCATGTGCACAAATCTAAGAACAAGAGGCTTCACAGGGCCCAAAAAGTTGTATTTGTTTTTTACTACTTCCTCGGATCATATTGAATTGTCAAATTAGTCCTTGGAATGGGTGTTAGGAGCAATCCTTAATTTTTCACTCAACTGGCTACTCCCCCTATCATGTAGACATCTTCATTCACTAAGCTCCCCCTAAAATTGCGATGATGAAGATGATGATGATGATGATGATGATGACGAATATGATGATGATGATGATGAAGATGATGACAATGATAATGAAAATGATAATGATGATGATGAAGATGATGATCATGATAATGGAGATGCTGATGAATTGGATGATGATGATGTTGATGATGAATATGATGATGAATATGAATATTTTGATGATGATGATGAAGAATATGATGATGATGATGGTGATAACAAATATGATGATGATGAAGATGATGATTATGATGATGATGATAAGGAAGATGATGATGATGAAGAAGATCATGATGACGATGATGATGAATATGAAGATGATGATGATGATATTGATGAAGATGACGAAGATGATGGTGATGACGATGACAAGGATGATAATGAGGATAATGATGATGATGATCATCGTCATTGTTGTCGTCGTCACCATCATCTTCATTGTCTTCATCGTCATCATGATCATCATCATAATCATCATCATCATCATCGTCATCATCATCGTGTTCATCCTTGAAGGGACTTATGTATAGGATCTCACTATAAGAAATGCAACCAATACAAATTATGACAAAATCCTATTTAAATTGAATTAAATTAAATTAAACTACACTAAATTAAAAACATAGAGTTGTTTAACTATAATTAATTTAAAATGCAACAAAATATAAAATATGCAAATAAAAAAAGCCAAAATAAACTAAACAAAAGATAAATTAAAAAATTAAAAAACAACACAAACCACAAAATATAAAATATGCAAATAAACAAACAAAAAACATAGAATTCAAAAATACCCGCGCACTAGCTCATTAGCAAAACAATAACGAACAAGTTCACTCCCACGCACTAGTTCATTAGCAGCATCCAGAGCACTGTTAATTTGATGAGCAGAGAAGTGGTAAATCACGGAGTAGGGGATACCAGTCCAAAGGATATTGGTGTTCCTAGTGGAGGCAATCCAACCGCAATCTAGAGGATAACAAAACAATCGGTCGTAGTCTAGAGGATACCAACGGTCCCATGGGAGGCAATCTAGCCGCATTCCAGAGGATTACAAAGGGCCCAATGAATTTTGTAAGTCCATTAAACCTAGCAGCATAGGAATTTAGGAAAAATATGTCAAATTTACGAACCAATATGGATTCGGTACAGTCATACTGAAATTATAGTTTTTTTTTTGTGCTACCATCACTTCTATTATCGGTGGATCTAGTAAGGGTTTTCTATTATTGGAGCATATAAAGCTCCTCCTTAAATTTGGGGAAACGACATATGGATTGAGAATTGCAAGCCAATCATGCTCTTGTATAATTTTATGAATTATGCAACAATTTGTAAGCTTTTGTAATTTTATTCTATTTAATGGTCTGGAACATTGTGCAGAGTCCTGTAGGAGCTATAAGATGAACTAGTTCAACTGATTCTGTCGAAACTATGAACCTGAGATGTGTTTCTTCTAAGCTTTTAATTTTTATTTAATAATTAGTTTTACCTTGATTATGGTACAAATTACAATATTTTGTTATTTTATTCTATTATATGTCTGAAACATTCTATAGAGTGCAAGCTTGTGTAATCTTATTCTATTTAATGGTCTATAACATAGTCCTCTATGAGCTATAATTTGAACTAATTATGCCGAAACTTGAACATGAGACCTCTTTATCCTTTGAAGACGTATTTAATTTTGCTTTGATGGTTAGTTTTACATGGATTATGGCACACTTTTCAAGATTTTGTGAATTTTTTTCTATTATGGGTCTAAAACATTTTGTAGAGTGCCATAGGAGCTGCAATTATAATGACTAGGTACAATTCAACCTAAGACCTATTTCTCCTTTAAAGAAGCATTTTATCTTATTTTTATGCTCACTTTTACCTGAATTACAACACACTTTGCAAGCTTTTCCCATTTACTAGTTTGGATTTTGGAACAATGTATAGTTCCCTAGGACTTGTTGGCTATAATTTGAATTGATTCCAATAAATTGACCCTCATACCTCTTTCTTCTTTAAAGACACATTTGATACAAGTATTATTTTTCAACGACACTTATATCTTTTTTCCTCTGTTTGACATATACCATGGTAGTTAGTGTGGTCGCCTCTATTTGGCATATCTCAAAGAGTCTGAAGGTTATCAAGAATATTGTAGCCTGCGTGTGTCTTCATTAAACCCTATGCGAGCATTTCTTCCTTAAATATATGCTGTGTAATTTTGATCACATCATATCTTCCAAAATACTATCGTTAAATCCTTCTCAACATATGCCGAATTCCTTTATAAATTTTTGTTTATTAATTTCCTGTAGCTTACTCTTTTATTTCACCATGACTATACATGCATACTTTTCTAACTTTTGGCAGACTTATATTTTTCACATCTTGACCATCTTTAAACAAACTAAGGGTATGGCTGGGTATCCACCTCAACTAGGAACAAGACCATGTAACCTTAAAACCTTACTAACAAACACACAGTCTCTGGCAGTCACATTAAAATGGTCTTTCAACTGCTCAATTCAACACTTAGTCAATTTTGTCAAACCCTATTCATTACTATGTGTTGTGCCCCTACCAAACAGCCTGATAAAAAATACAAATTTTATCAAACAAAATGAAATTTTGTTTGATGAAATATTTGAAGTCCTCATTTCAAAATTGTACAATCTGGAGCTACTGAAACGATGAAATTCCGTGAGCTACTGAAATGGGGAAATTCAAATTGTTGTCAACTATTGCTAATTGACAAAAAGTTACTATGTTAAATCATTATTTTTGCATGCTTTCTAACATAGCCTCACCATAAGCCTTGTTTGAGCATTCAGCAATTGGTATGTTAGTTTTCTTGTTTTTTTTTGTAAATTGGATAAGGTCCTAGAACATCAAAGGATAAATGTTTTTATGTAGGAGTTCCTTATCCTAAGTTCATCCTTTGAACCTTGAATCATGTTTGATCTTACCATAAGTGTTTAGTCTCGATATGCTTCATGCCGTGACTTATATCCTTGCATATAAGGTGTGGGGTGGATTTGATGATTTACGTCGTGTCGAATACTCGCCATTTTCGAAGGTTAAGATCATTATACAGTAAGGTTGATATGTTAACGCTCAAGGTCCATCCCTTATGGTTGTTTCGACTCGCGTCGCCATTTGATCCACTTGATTGCAGATTGATATGGTATCATTACACTCGTACATAACTCTGTAAATAACATTCAATTGCAAGTACGTGCTCATCGTCGTGGCTCCATGCTTGTTGAACACCTGTATCTGATGCGATGAGTGGTGTTATTACGATCAAGCCGGATAAATAATGGCAAAATGAGTTTAGTCTGAAGTCTTCACCGTCAATTTTTTATTATCTTGATTGCCTCTCTGCGTGATCATTCTCCTTCTCCCATGCCAGGTTTACAGGGGTCTTGTCTGGGTTTGCTCATGGCGCATTTTGTTTATGAGAGCGTTGGGTTTCATTGCTTTTGTTTTCTGCTTAGTTTGCATTCTGAGTGCTCGCTCTCCAGCTTACTGTCGTGTTTCAATTTGTGGTATCTCTTCTGTGTGCGACTTCATGCATTTGCGCTCATAGGTATGGCTCCGGTGGTTAGGGTTGAACCCAGTGACATGAAACTCTTTGATGGAAAACCTGAGCTCTTAGTCAAGGTTGAAGCTGTCGGATGGTTGCCATTCATTTGCAAGTTTACAGACTCAAATCCTGAGGTGACTAGGTTATTCGCTTTGTCGCTGGCCGATTCCAGGGTTAAGGTGTTCGACCTCCAATTCAGAGTTGACGAGCGTTCGCTTGCTCTGGCTACGGGTTTGTCGTTGACAGGTGAGCGTTGGTTCAAATATAAGCAGATGGAGGTCACTGAATGGAGACAGATGTTGATGAATCCTTGCTAGGATGTGTCCTTTAGAACTGGGGTATCGCGGAAATATTTCAAGAAAGAATGGCGACCGGTTGTAGACGTTATTCACAGGTATGTGACCTGTGAGGGTTGTCTATCCTCTGCTTATGTCTATCACCTCAGGTTGATGGCTATTTTTCTCGGCTTTCCTATTAATTTGCCCTATTATTTAGTTCAGAGTTTGACCAAGATGTCTTCGGCCATTAAGAAGGGGCTGAAGAACATAGGTTGCAGTCTGTTTCATCATGGCCTGGTTAGGATATTGGTAGAAAGAGAGTTGTCTAAACAAAATCAGTCATGGGATGATTTTCTCGAAAATAATGGTTTCTTGGCATTCTGCCATTGTCAATTCGATTTCCCTAAAGAATGTGTTAGGCATCAACAGCCTTGTCAAGCTCTGGCTTCACCTGTGCACGAGCCTATGTCAAATACTGAATATTGTGTAAGCCCCAGCGTCTGCGATGATCTTGTTCCCACTCCTGTGTGTAGTCCTGGTACTCCTATGCCTTCCAAGCATATGAGGAAGTATTTAAACCTATCTCCTGTGACGCCAAAACATAATGATAATACCTACAAACAAAAGGGCAAAAGGCCGAATGTTAAGGTTACTGGCAGGTTTACGAGGAGTATGTTAGCCAAGGTTAGTATTGTTAAGTCTTCCGTGAGCAATAACATTGACATTGAAACAGTTGTGCTAGATGACGAGGAAGAGAAATTTGTCTCGCCTGATGATGACCTTGATATTGACCATGAGCCTATCGTAACCCATGTAGATAATAGTCCTCATGTGTCTGATACAAATCCCCAGGTTGACCCTGTTTTCAATCCTCCAATTAAGGGCAAGTCTGTTGAAGTGGATTTACCTGGTTCTTATCGAATTGGGGAAGCTGTTCACCCACTCTTTGTTAGTTGTTTACTAGATAAAATACATAGAATGGAGGAAGAAATAACTGAGATGGTAACACATGGTGGTGCCATAAGAGCTGAGAATATAAGACTGAAGGAGAAATCTGACTCAGATGATAAGTCTATGCTGTGTCTGAAGAAACATAAGAACAGGTTGATTCGAAGAGTAATGAAATTGCAACGTGAGAATCAGAAAAATGAGGAAAAGATTAGTGAGCTGAACGCTCATGTTACTCTAATGCAGTTTAAAGGTCATTCACAGAATCTAGCGATTGGGGTGAATATACAGGTGTTTAATGCTCTTGTTAAATCATAATATTTTGGGCACACTCACTATTGTACATATGTTTATAAAGTATTTCAGGTTCCAAGTTTGTAATTAAATGCAACAAGTGATAAGGAAGTTATTTTTGTTTCAGGTATTGTTTTGAATTGTTTGATTGATTATGTAATTTAGCTTATTTACTCTTGCGTTTGTATTAATTTGTTTTTTTTACTATGTAGTGCTGCAGATAATTTGGTTGATGCGCTCTTCCTGGATTTTGGCGATCGCCCGGAAAATAATGAACAAATCAGTCGTTGTCCCAGGTGTCACTACATGACTAGTGTCTTTATCATTTTTATGGTTTAGCGTCATAGGTGGAACCTTTTGCAAATTTTGGGATATCGTGACATATATGAAAAATGACAATTTCATTTGTCATTTTTCTATTTTGGACGAAATTGGTTAAGATTATGATGATGTAGTTTCCGGTTTTATAGAACTATCTCTTTTGAGATTGAATGTATTTAAGGAGACATGTTTTACTGTAATGGGGGATCGATGATTGGGGAAAAGGAGCTAGACAAGATCACTTCAAACATTTTATGTGGCTTAAAACAATTTTTTGTTAGCAGTTGCAGCACTTTTTTAACTGGTGATATTTATGAATATATTTGCAATTTTTATACTAGAAAATGTATTTATAATATCGTTTGATCTTGTCATATCTTTTCGCATTCTTTATGTTTTTGTCATATTTTCTTTTAAGAAATGTGCAGATACATCACCTTTTTAACTGTCGATTTATTCTAGTTTCATTTGCAAATATACATCATGTAATAAATCTGATGTTGTCATCGTAATATATGTGATATATTCGTTCACTGCGTTGTCGTGTTAAATCTCATAATTTTTTCTAATGAGCTTAAGATTTGTCTTCCCAGTAACATTATTTGCAAATTGATTCCAGGGTTACTTCTATCATGCTCCTGATCAGGATAGGACTTTTATTATAGGTTAATGGTAGTTTCTCTTTATGTATTTTTACAGAAAACCTATTGAATCAGATTGTCACATTTATATTTTGATGAGTTATCTTTCAAATTTTGTTATTAATGTACATGTGTTCATAGTGTAACTTATGTAAATTAATTGAATATGTTAATATTTCCCTAATTATTTATGCTTTTATTCATAGATTAATTAGTTTAATTCCAGCTGTTAGTTGTGTAATATATCAAACTAATTCAGTAATTATCTTTAACAGTTTGCCATGTATATTCATAGGTATACTATAGATTTAGTTAACAAACAGTAGCTTTAGTTTTTCTTTTTTGAGTTTTTCCCTGTAGCTGGGAGTAATTTAGGGAAGGCAACAGGGCCTTAATCCTGTTAGAGGCAGCTGCCTAACGACTGAGAGCATCTTTGAAAACTTTTGGATCAGGTTGTCTCTCGGTTGACGATCGTGCCAATTCCGGCCCGTCAACAGTGGCGTTAGAAGGAGGGCCAGCTTAAGCAAATGGCTGATGAAAACAATCCTGTTCACAAAATTAATCAGCCCTCCACCCCTCAAATACAGTCATCATCTCAACCACAAAAATTCCAGTCATCACAATTAGATGAGACTTCGTTGAACGATACTATTCGAAATTTCATTTATCAGTTCAATACTAGCGGTGCCCATCCACCTAAAGAACTTGATCAGTTCGAACAGGACATGAATGAATCCTGCAAGATTTTAACGAGAGCCTATTCAAATCTTACTGGAATCCAACCCACCGAAATTCCTCTTCCACAGATCAGACGTCCACGCATTCACCATATTGAGTCTGCACCTGAAGAATAGGATCAACCTTTAGGTGTCCTCCCTTACCATCGATTACAACAGTCTCTAATAGGCACTAATCAACCTTCATCTTCTTCAGGACCACCTGCTACAGGAGGGTCTGGTCAACCACCATCACCACCACATTCACCTCCTCACATTTTTCACATGGCAGGTTTAAACCCAAACCCCAATGCCAATATTCCATGGTTAGCTCAGGATGCGGTTGCTGTGCCAGGGAATCAACATCCTTTGCCAAAGAATCCTGAGAAATTTTTGCCCAAGTTCAATCCCGAGCTGAAAGAGCCCGCGGAAGATCATGTTAAAAAATTCATGCTAACAGTTCGGCTTTTGGATGTTGAACACGAAGACGTAGTCTGTCGACTTTTCCCTTACACATTTGAGGGCAAAGCCTCGACTTGGTATTTTTCACTTACCACTGGTTCTATTACCAACTGGAATGAATTCGAGTTGGCTTTCATGAACAAGTTTGGAGATGATAAGACTCCAGCTGTGTTGGTGTTATAATTGTCTAGGATCCGTATGGAAACCAAGGAGAAGGTTAAACATTTTAACCAGCGGTTCTTGACTCTTAGAAACATAATTCCTGCCACCTCAAGGCCGGCTGAAGATGTCACTATTGAATTTTATAATTCAGCCCTACCTGTGTCAATGGCCATGTTTGTCAGGAGAGCGGCCAAACCCACTCTCACTGAAACTTTTGATGAAGCCATCAAGGTCGAGAAATACATGCCTGCTATTAAGACAAACCCTGGAGTAGACACTGATTCTGTATCTTCTTCTCACAAAAAGGCTAAGAGTCCTTCCAAAACCACAAATCCTGAGAAAAAGGGTCAAGATGCACTAGACTTGGACAGTCTCCAAAGAGTCATAAAGAAGCTATCCAATGAAATCATAGATTTGAAGAAAGGTACTTCTGAAAGTACTCCGAATAAAGAACCATCTAGACAGCCTTTTAGAAGACCATTCCAAAATACAGCTGCAAAACAGACTCCACCATCCGAGGCTAATAATGTGGATGAAATTAATAGTTTCCTAAAACTATTAGTCTCAGGCCTAGAAACATCAGCTGAAAGTGAAACCCAATCTTCAGGACAGAATTCTGAAGATACCCAAGGCACTGATAATAACACTGAAGATAAACCCCCTCAAGTTATCAGTCACTTCTGGGATACTACGGAATTGACCGAGGATGAAGATGTGGCTGTTGTGAACATTAATCAGCATCAATATAATACTAGGAGCAAGAAAGATCATCCCTCAAGGGAACCCCCCACAAAATCTACAGATGACAGTTCAACTGTCAAAACAAAAAACCAACCTTCCAACACTAAGTCTACACAATCTCTTGATTTGGAGTATGACTTGGTTGAGGATTTGAAGAAAATCATTGCCAACATTTCTATCTATGAACTCCTCAAATTGCCTGTGATTCAAGATAAGATGATGCAAGGGGTTTCTTTAAGTAAAAATGGCAAATCTTCCTCCACTCAAAACAGTTCTGCTAGCTCCAAAGACAACCCAACAAAATCTTCAGTCAATGCCTCGTCCATAGGTAAGAAATCAGATTCCTCAACTCCTCCTTTTCTGCTTACATTTGAAATCTACAATCGTAGAGTACACAATTGTATGATAGATTTAGGGGCTTCGAAGAATGTCATGCCATATTCAGTATGCAAAAAACTTAATGCAGTCCTTGTGGCATGTGATACGAGCATTGTGCAACTTAACCGATCTAATGTAAAAGTGATAGGCAAGCTGAATGAAGTGCTGATAAGGTTAGCCTCAAACCCTCAGGTTCATTTCATCATTGACATAATCGTTGCAGATATCCCTGAGGCATATGGCTTATTCCTCAGCAGGGATTGGTCTGAAAAACTGAAGGGATATTTTGCAACAGACTGGTCACATTTATGGATACCTCATAATGGTCACCCAAACAAGATCAGAATTGATCGAGAATGTTATATGAAGCACATAGTCACTGAACTGGATGACTCAAACGAGCCAGTGTTATTCACTGATACTATAATGGGCAATTACATGGTTGATTCCTTTTTTGGAAACCTTGAGGCTGGAACATCATCAGTCCGAGATCCAAAACAGCAGTCCGAAGTTTTTCATTTCACACAAGTATCGGACAAAATTCCAATTCGAAACCCTACACATTTAGACCTAAATGATGGCCTTTGGTCTCTATACTTTGACAGGTCTAAGTCGAAGGAAGGAGCTGGGGCCGGTTTCCTGTTAATAGATCATCAGGGAAAAAGGTACTTTGTTGCTTGCAGGTTGGAATTTGAATGCACCAATAATATTGCTGAATATGAGGCCCTTATTCAAGGGCTGAAAAAGGCAATTGATCTAGGAGCTAAAGCTTTGGTAGTGTTAGGAGATTCTGAAATTATCGTTAGACAGGTACGTAACACTATACATTGCATTGTTGGACATCTAAGAAATTACCAGATAGAGGTATGGAATTTATTATTATCATTTGAAGCTTTTAACATAAATTCTATCCCTCGTTATTTGACTCAGGAAGCAGATCTCCTAGCAAATGTTGCTTCAAGGTTAATTCCATCTGAAGGGATGCTTGCTGATTCTTTCTTTGTTGAACTACTTTTTAGGCCTTCCATACCTGATAATGTTGTCAATTGGAGGGTTTTTTACCATGATGAGCATTTAATCGAATTTTTGACCATGAAGGACACCTTCAAAGATGCAGTCATTGATGAAATGACTCATGATGAAGATCTGTACAACTTTGCGGTAATTCATAAACCTTGTTCGATTGAAGAATCTCTTAATTAGGTCGGTACTCTCCCTAGATCTGTTATTAAACTTGAGAAATTTTATGATTTGAAGGACAAATTTAAAGGTGTAAGGAACTGTAAAACCAACAGCTCTACTATGCAATCTGAAGTCATAAATTTAGGCACCGAACACAGTCCTCAATGTGTAAATCTGGGCAGTACATGTACTCCCCAAGAAAAAACAACCTTCATACAACTCTTTAATGAGTTTAAGGACATTTTTGCTTGGACATATGACGATCTCAAGACATTTGACCCAAACATTATGCAACATGTCATCCCCATGAAACAACAGGCTAAACCATTCCAACATAAATTGAGAAAAATGCACCCTAGCCTAGAACCGACTGTTAAGAAACAGCTTAACAAACTCCTTGCTGCTAGAATAATTTTTCCAGTGCAGCATGCATAGTGGGTGGCAAATCTCGTCCCCGTTAGAAAGAAAAATGGTGATATTAGGTTGTGCGTTGATTTCTGAAATCTAAACAAGGTTTCAGAAAAAGACAATTATCCCGTTCCGCCTATGGAAATGTTCTCACTTTTAGATGGCTTTTCGGGATACAATCAAGTATTAGTATCCAAAATAGATCAGTTAAAAACAACCTTTAGAACCCCTTGGGGAACTTATGCCTACAGGAAAATGTCATTTGGCTTAATTAATGCTGGATCAATGTTTCAAAGGGCAATGGATATTGCGTTCAGAGGCCTGATTGGCCAATTTGTCGTCATTTACCTTGACGATATAACTGTCTTTTCAAAAGCAGAGTTGATCACCCAACACATCTTAGGAGGGTTTTTGAACGTTGCAGGAAGTATGGAATCTCCCTAAATCCCAAGAAATCAATCTTTGCAGTTATTGAAGGTAATTTATTGGGTTTTGTACTTTCAAAACAAGGTATCAATATTGACCCTGAACGTACCCAGGCTATAGCACATATTTCTATGCCTCACTCAAAGAAAACTATGCAATCTTTTCTAGGGAAGATAAATTTTGTGTCCAGGTTTATTCCTGGTTTCACCGAGATTGTCAGGCCACTTCAAAAAATGATTAAGAAAGATGCTGAGTTCAAATGGTCCGTTGAAGAAAAACAGTCCTTTCATGACTTATTAAAAGTTATTGCTGAAGCCCCTACCTTAATAAGCCTAGATTTCTCTAGACCATTTATTTTGTACACGTTTGCTTCTGACTCTTCATATGCTGCTATTTTAACACAGAAAAATCAAGAAAACAATGAAGCTCCCATTGCTTTTACGAGTTCCAGTTTGAACGGTGCAGAGCTCAATTATCCAGAAGTAGAAAAACAAGCATTTGTTGTTTTTAAGTCAGTAAAGCATTTTAGGCATTATCTGCTCAAGTCACACACCAAGGTTATTGTGCCATATTCCGCAGCCAGAAATCTTTTGGTGCAAAAGGACCTGGGTGAAAAGCGAGCCCATTGGGTTACAGCACTTCAGGAGTATGACCTAGAAATCAAGTCTTTAAAGATTGTCAGAGGACAGGGACTTTGCAACTTGGCAGCCGGATCTTCAAATATGTCTGAATCTGATCTGCACTTTATCGATGAACATTTTTTGTTCGAAAGGAAAGTTTTTCCAATATCAGCCCCCTCTAATTCCTGGTATCATGACATTAAAATTTTTCTGTTGCATGGAAATGCTCCTGAACATTTAGATTCCCGCAGCAAAAGGGATTTGAGATTAAGATCTGCACCTTATCAGGCTGATGATTTTTCACCAAGGCAGCCCTTCCTTGATCCCAATAGGTACAGGGCTGCCTTGGTTGGACAGACCCGTAAGTTTGGAGATAACATCCCCGGTGATATCAATCGGTTGGTCGAAGTAGAATCGGCCGTTATGGTAGCGACTGATAATGAATTTAACAGTTGCTTCCTTCGTCCCACCGAAGCTTTCCATCAGTGGTGCATTAGGGTACTGGAGGATGGAGCTCTTCCGAATTTTCTCAGCGGCCGAGGTCATTCTATTGTCGATATAGGCCCACTCTTGGATCTCTTGCCATAGTTTCTGAAATGGGCCCTCCTGGACCTTTGCATTTTTAATGTTCTTGAGACGGTTGAGCAAGGGGGTGTCCTCGGCTTGCAACTCCTTTGCCTTGGCCACAGCTCTGGTTAGTTTGGGTGCCATTGTGTCGGACTGGTCGGAGGGGTTTTGACAGGGTGCTTGTGCTTTGGTCGACTGAGAGTGCGGGGGCGCTGAGGGTAAGTGGTGTGGTGAATGAACCTTCGACGGTCCATTATTTATAGGCGTGGGTGGGGTTGAGTGTCGAAATGGGTGTATTAATGGTGAACTTGACAGTCCAACTGCAATACTCGAGTGTGACTTAATGGAGGATCTGTTTCGGTGCTCAAGGCCATCAATGCGTGATGAGACTTTCGAAGTCGATGGTCGGTGTCGTGGGTGAAAATGGTCGGCCTGACTGGTCGATGAAGATGGTCGATGGTGGTGATGTCGGTGGTCGAAGTAGTGAATTGTTGTCATGGCTTGTTGTGTCGGATGTATTATTTTGTTTTGGAATTTTTCTATCTTTTTATGGGTTTTGATTGACGATTAAGGTCGTTATTTGATTTTTATTTTTTTTTTCAGTTTCTGTAACGTTTGAGTCGGGCTCCATTAACGAGCTTCCGGAATACTAGGCCCTTTAACATTTTCAGTCAGACTGAACCGTTGGGATGTATTTCTTCGACAACGTAAGGTCCCATCCATTCTGTGTGTAATTTCTTGGGTTTGTCCTTGACTTGACTATTATAAAGTAAAGCAAGGTCTCCGACTAAGAGGTTTTTGTTTTTGATGTTATGGTCGTGCCAGGCTTTCTGTTTTTGTTTGTGAATTTCCTAATGCTGAATAGCCATGATTCTATGTTCTTCTAGCTTACTGAGTTGAAATAGTCGGTCCGTTCTTGCCTATTTGACATCGACATGTAGTATATGTGCAATAATAGGTGTCTGTTGTCAGAAATGTAGGGGAACGACTGCTTCCTGCCCGTAGACTAGTCGAAAGGGGGTTTGATCGGTCGACCGCTTATATGCTGTCCTATATTCCCAGAGAACCGCAGGGATTTTCTCATCCTAGTCGTCTTTGTCGGTGTTGCATATTTTGGTTAACCCTTTGGTTAGTGTTTTGTTAAAAGCTTCAATCGCGCCGTTCGACTAAGGATGATATCGAGTGCTTCGTCGATGGTCGATGTGAAACTGGTCAGTCAAATTTTTGATGGTTTTGTTGATAAAGTGTGATCCTTGGTCGCTAATCAATGTGAGTGGGCATCCAAATCGAGTGATAATGTTTTCGTAGATAAACTTAGCCGCTACCTCACTTGAACATGTATCGATGGGTTCAGCTTCTGCCCATTTAGTGACATATTCCACTGCTGTGATAATATATCTGGCACCTGATCGTTTGGCTGGGATAGGAAAAGGTCCTATGAAGTCTATAGCCCACAGTTCAAATGTGAGACTAGGGTTTACAGATATCAAGGGCATTTCTATGCTCGGCAGATTTCGACCAAGTCATTGACATCTATCGCATCGACTAACAAAGTTTTTGCAATCCTTGTGGATGGTCAGCCACCATAAGCCCAACTGTTGGATTTTTCTTACAGTTGTATCCGCTTGAAAATGTCCTCCTGCAGGTCCATAGTGTGCTTCATGCATGATTTGTTCTCTCTCATGGTCGAGTACACAACGTCTTAGAATGTCGTCTAACCCCATTTTGTACAAAAATCCATTGATGAGGCTATAGGGTGTAGCCTTCATAGCTAAGATTTGTTTCTTCTTGGTGTTCAGACCTTCGGGTGCCTGACCTGTCTCTAAGAACTGAGCTATTTCTTCTAGTTCTTCGGGCACTGCTTCTATGCGAAATAGATGTGCATCTGGAAAATCGTCGTCGATTCCGGTCGATTCCTCCCCTGTGTCAATATGTGATAGGTGGTCGGGTCCGAAATTTAGCTTCCCTGGTCAGACCACTACTTCAAACTCAAATTCTTGAAAAAGAAGTAACCATCGACAGATTCGTCCATGATGAAGGGGTTTATTAACAAGGTACTTCAAAGCTTGATGGTTGGTATAAAATATGAAAGGGTTCGCTAGTAGGTAATGTCGATACTTTTGGAGAGAAAAGACCATACCTAGGGCTTCTCGTTCAGTGGTCAAGTAGTTCCTTTTAGCTTTATTGAATTTTAAACTGCTGTATACGATAGGGTAATCCATCCCATCATCCCCTGGTTGAGTAAGGATGGCTCCAATTGCAATGCCTGATGCATCAATATGCACGTGAAATTTAGTCGACCAGTTTGGAAATTTAAGTATGGGCGCTTCGACCAGTTTTCTTTTCAATTTGTCAAAGGATATTTGGAATTCCTCTGTCCATATAAACTCCTGATCTTCTTTTAGCAGTTCCTCCAGAGGGTAAGTCATATCTGAATAATGTCGGATGAATTTCCTATAATATCCTGTATGGCCCAATAACACCCGGACCTGTTTAGGGTTTATTGGGGGTTTTAGGTCGAGGATGATTTTTATTTTGGCAAAGTCGACCTTTATACCGTCTTTGCAGACAATATGCCCTAAGAGTGTGCCAATGGGAGTCATAAAAGTACATTTCTTAATATTTAAGGAGAGTTGTATCTGTCGACATCTCTCCAGCATAAGTCAGAGCCATGTGCAGTGATCCTTTAGGGTGGAATATATGGTCCAGTCGTCGAAGTACACTGCCATGGTCTTATATATATACTCTTGGAATGTTTTGACAACAATTCGTGAGAATACTGCAGGTGCATTCTTCAACCCAAAAGGCATAAATCTGTAGGCAAAGGACCCAAATTCACATACAAATGTTGTTTTCTTTTGATCCTCTTTTGCTATGGGTACTTGATTATATCTAGAAAATCCATCTGTAAATGAATAACATTCATGGCCTACAACTTCATTCAAGATTTCATCAGCATAGGGGGTGGGGAATGGATCTGTGAGTGTGACTTTGTTGAGCTCCCTAAAATCGACACAAATTCTTATTTTGGTCGGGTCATGTTTCTTGTGTTGTACAACCATGGGACTTGCCCATTCCAACTGGTCGATGGGGTAGATGATCCCTGCTGCTAACATGTTGTCTATTTCCTTCTTAACTATCTCCTTATACTTATGAGCGAGTTTGTAAGGTCGTTTCTTGACAGGTCGGACATCAGGTTTAGTATCTATTTTCATTTCTCCCATTTCTTGTACTAACCCTTTTAAGTATTTGTAGTCCCTTGCAAAGACATCTTGGAATTCTTTCAGTAAGTTGATGATTTCGATGGTTTGGTGTTCGTTCCAGTAGTCCCCAATCTTAGCTATTTTTGGACGGTTGTCGTTTGAAATGTCGACCTCCTTAGTTTTCACTTTGGCATCCAGCCACTCTGGTGCTTTAGCTTCATTGATCGGTCGACTTCCTTCTTTAAACTGTGAGAATGTAGCCGGAAAGTCGGCTGTAGTCATTCTGTCTATGTCTGGTTTGTCGGTGGTCTCGACTTTTAGGATTGAGTAGATTGGTTTGGTTATTTCAATGTGGTCGGTCTTCCATCTAAAGCTCTTACCTTCTATGTGTTCATTTTCTAGGTCTAAAACGTGTCGACTGTGATTTTGATTCAGCTTGTATCTTGTTACAGTCCCTGATTTGTCGATGGTCTTGGATGGGTTGTTTTCCTGTCGGTTGAAGAAACTGTTTGATTTTGTGTGCTGTCCTGGCCAATTTTTCGTTTTGAAGTATGAACTGGAAGTCCTTAATAAAATTTTCTTTAAGTTCATGCCAAAAGAAGGTTTCTCCTTGAGCTTCCTCCATTTTATACCATTTAGTAGGCAAGTCGGCTAGGGTTGAAGGGAACAAATGTGGCCAGGCTCGCTCATCTTTGTGTCCAAGCCATCTCCACTCCTTTTCACAAAGCTTGATGTGTTCTTCTAGGTCTTGGCCTTGGACAAAGATAGGGATTTGAGCTTCCTGAGTTAACTTTTTCCCAACAAATCGTTCGACAAAGAAAGTTGAAGCAGTTGTCCAGGTCTGCAATTTTGTCTGATGGGTGTTCCACCATCTAGCTGCTTGACCTGTAAATTTTTCCACTAAGCTTTGAAGTCTGCCATGTTCTCCAATATTTTTAGATACTTGTTCAAGATGCATTATTGGGGATTCTCTTTCTTTATACCTGGGCAGTTGGGTATTATGTAAGTTGGTTGGCTGCAATGTAGGTCGTTCCCTGACTTTGTTTTCAAAGACTTTGGGGATAATTCATACAGTGAAGCACTGTCGGGTGGGATTTTTCTATACTTTTTGTATAGTCCAGCACCCTCTTGCTTGTGTTTCATAATTTTCCATCTCCCAGTCATATAATTCAGCATCTGAATTGTAACCAATTGAGTCTTGGTTACCTAAATGAAGCTCCCCATAAATGTTTGGCTCGGTATAGTCCGTATTATTATGGATCTGGTAAAGCTGTCTGATATCGACTTCCTCATTAATCGGTTCGGTCCAAGGTGCTCCTTGGGAAGGATTAATGGGTACTATGACTTTTTGACCATTTCCTTTTAACTTAATTCATTCTTTGTCTAAGGATATGGAGGCTTTCATATTTTGTCCCCAAGGTCGACCAACTAGCACTGGGAAGGAGCTAGATCCTTCTTTTGGGTCGATGATTTCAAAATCAACCTTAGTCGAGATTCCTTTGATGGTCGTGTCAACATCTTTCCAGACCCCAATGGGTTCAATGAGGCCTTGATCGGCGAGTTTTAGGTAAATGCCTGACTCATAGAGTCGAGGTCGGCCCATCTTTTCCCATGTATCCCTGGTCATGATATTTACCTGAGACCCGAAATCAAGCACCACTTGTCGGACGTGATAACCTTCGATTTCTAGGTCGACAAGTGGGTCGACATCATTTTTGTATTTTTGATTGAGGCTACAAATGTTCTTAGTTTGTTTTCCAAAGTTAGTGCTTTTTATTTCATGTAATAAATCAATGAACTGGGCTACGGAGTTGTCGGTTTGGATGAGATGAGTTAAATGTTGTGTTGTGCTAAGTCGACTAGTAATAATGTCTTCTTGTTGTGAAATGTCTTGAAATATGTGTGTTGCTTCCTGATAAGTTTGTTTTTCCTTTAGAGGATCCAGATAACCATTTTTGTTTTTAATTTTACTAATCTAGGGGCTATCAGGCCCTGTTTTTGTGCCTAGGCGAGTGACAATATGCAGATTTTTAGTAGTTAATATATCATGCTTTTGTACACAAGACAAGACATTAACATTTTTCTTATTATTGATTTTTTCTAACATGGTAGGACAATCCTCCAGAGAGTGATCGCCTACCCCACATTGCGTACAGAATTTAAGGTTAGTTCTGTCCTTGTAAGGACAGTCTGGACATCTGTGTCCTTCTTTATAGCAGATGAAGCACTGGCTAGATCGACGTGGTCGTATGTCACGATTCCCGACGAATCGACCTCTTCCTCCAAACCCTTGTCATCGATTGTAATATTGGTGCTCATATCGTTGGCCTTCGTATCATTGCCCATTCTGGTCATTAGTATTATTTTGCTCATTGCTCTGCGCCACTGCATTCGTCTGGTAGACCGCCTGATAATTTTGTCTGTTTTTCAGGTTTAGTTGACAGTTGGCTGTATTGTGACTTTTTGTCTCACATATGGTGCACCAGGAAGCTTTGGCATTCTTCATGTTAAACAGACATTCTTTCATAGAATGGTCTCCGGCCTCCTGGAAAATATCACAAAAGACTTTAGTTTGCACAAATCGGACGTCTTGTCGGCTGTATTCGTGTCGACAAGTATCTTTCGTGTGTCCGGCCGTCGAACATTTAGTACACCAGATTTCTTGATTTTTGAGAGTCAATTCTTTCAAGTACTTCTGCACATTTTCAAGTTGTACTTCAATCCTGTGGTCCGTCGGATAGGCAGGTATGTCTTTGTCCATTTCTACCTGTAGAGCTTTGGTCAGCGCATCTTCATAGGTCTTGAACGTTTCCAGACTAATGTGTCTGCGGATTTTTTGTAATAATCCTACAAGGAACCATTGAATTAGTAGTTTCTCATCAATAACATAATCTAATTGAATCAACAGGTCCTTCCAGCGTTTGTCGTAATCGCGGACAGTCTCCCTTGGCTTTTGCTGCGTTGTCTTGATCTTTTTGGCAACCAGGTGCTTAGCGTCTGGGGTCTTGAAAAAGGATAAGAACTGTTCTTTAATCTCAGCTTTCATTGCTCTAGGTTTCCTTTCTGAAAAGTTCATGTACCAGGTCAGGGCCCTTTTCCATAAGGCTCCTACGAACTGAGCCATCTGTCGGTCTTCATCCTTCACCTGGTTTGCATCCCAGATGGACTCACAGACGAACCAATGTCGTCTGGGGTCTTCATCCCCCTTGTAGAGAGGAATGTGAGCTGTTCCGTGAACCATGTCTAAGTCACTTTCACTGCTCTCAGAATTTGGCGGGGTCGGAGGTGTGGGTGGTGGTGAAAGTGGTGGGATTGTTGATGAAGTCGCTCCTGTGGAATTTTGGTCGACGGAACTGGTACCTCCGTCGGTGGTCGATTCATCTGCGTCGTAAAGTGGGTTGTTGTGGATTTCTACTGTTGATGGTCCACTGAAATATTGTGTGCGTAGGTCTACGTGTTCTATTCCTTCAAAAGCTATACTTGGCGGGGGGGGGGGGTGCTCCTTCATGTGTCAGTAAGAGAAGTGGATACTCCGAAAGGATGGTGTCGTTTGAAAGGTCACCCAGTTCCCTTCGACCGGTTGGCGTATGACAAGATGTCATCCCGGGTATGGTTCGTCACCTAGTCGGCTCCAGATAGTAATGTCACCAACTCGTAGTCGGAGGTCTTCTTCAACAATATTCTATATTCTAGTATACGGATTTGTCGTAGAAAGGGTTATTCCGTCATCAGGAGCTCTTAATTGGAGAGCTTCTGGCTGCTCGATCCACACTTCTTCCTCTGTAGGGGACACCTTTTGTTCGACGCCCTCTTCCTATCAGTCATGACCCAACGCTGGTGGATTCTCTTCACGGTCGGTCTCCCTAGGGTTTTGTTCTCTACTCATCCCTTCGGCTCTTTCGCATCTGGCTTCCCTTCTCTGTTGTCTTTCATCCCTTTCTCGTTTCTGAATGTCCGACATACTTTCGTACTGTACTATTGTCTTCAAGTCCTCTACGGTCGACTTTTCATCACTGGTGACAGCTATCTGCTTTAGGTCGACTAGGATGCATTATACTCTACCTCCGACACATGACCAGCTACCCCCCCATAGCCTACCCGACGCTTTTAGAAATCCCGGATAGTTCGAGTCACTTGCTTAGGAAGTATTCCCACTCCCTTTCTGCAATAAGTTTCTCCCACTTCCTCTGCTTTTCAGCCCAGTTGGTGTTTGGTGGCTGTTCACACAGAGGTGGTCTAGGTTCGACGATGTGGCCTGCTCTGTTCTCTATCAAGAATTTGAATAGAAAGGTCGGCAGGGAACACAAGAATTGTTCGGTGAAATCTGTGTAGAATTTTTCTTTGACAGTTTCCACTGACGTCCTGTCTTCGACCGCTTGCTCCTCACAGAAGTCGTCAGCAATTTTCTCAAACCACTCCGACAGATTTTTACGTCCCCCTCGGAACAGTTTATCTAGCAACTGTTGTTCTTTAGTGGCGTCCGGTCTTCTCATCCAAAAGGTGCTTCAACAGTTGTGGTATAGACTCGACAAATTTTTCATGTGTCTTGGTGAAAAATCTGGCTCTAGCTTCAACGACTGTTAATCTGTTTCGTCTGGCATAATTTTGCAAGTAGTTCGCAACTTTACGGTCCCACCAGTCCTTGATCTCCTGCTCTGATATCATATGTGAGCATATATCTTACACATGTACTACCGGCAACAGAACCAATGTTGTAATCTCATAGATCACATAAGGTTACCAATAATACATACTAAAACATAACCATAAATAAGAGACAAGAGACAAGAATAGATAGGAAAACAGATTATATTAGTTCTTTCTTGGCTCAACAGCCTAATATATACCATTTAAAAACAGTTACAAAAAATAACTACCTGTCGGTTCGGTGAACCGACACGACTGTTAGTTAAGTCGACTAATCTTTTAGTTTAGTCAACCAACCAACTTAGTCGGCTGAACGACTAGTCGGCCCATCGACTTAGTCGGCCGAATAAGTCAGTCTTCATCCAAGTCGACTTATGTCGACTTGCTCCTTCTACAATATCACTATCCTGACTATTGTCATGTTGTTTAACCTCTTGAACAGTGAACGGTTTTTGTCATCTTTCTAGATGTTACCAGAAATTTTTAAAGCATGTTAATATAAATTAATAAGATGAGTTTCTGCAAAGATTTTTCCAAAAGGATTAAGGTAGTATTTGTCAAGGTTATCTATTTAAGTCTTTTACGCCACTCCCTCTCGTGAAGAGAATTAGATTTGCCTCCCCATCTGCTAAGATAATCTCATTGGAGATTAAACATAACTACAATCTAGCCATGGTTGGATTCGAGTAGTTCTTTAAAATAATATGAAGGACAGAGGGTCTCATAATGAGCCAGTCTATTTAGGATCATAGGTTTTCATTCAGTAACACTGTCGTTTCCGGTCACCAAGCCTGGATAGTGGCCCTTGGACAAAACACCAAGGGATAAAAGGTCTCATTACGAGCCGATTTATTTACTGTAATGCAGATTGGTGACTGACATGGTTACTACCTGGTTACCAAGCCAGAACCATGGCCTTTAGAAGTATAAAAATAGAAAAAAAAAAATTAAAAAAAAGGAAAAAGAAAAATGACTGTAATGGTTCAACTTAACCAGAATTGTATATCTATAACTGGCAGATGGGATACTGGCATTCGTTGGGCTTTGAAGCAACCCTGTCGAGGCTATAGACACCTGTTGGCAGCAGGGCCATGCTTGTGGTATTGAGATTTTATTCTTCCAAAATCAAGCCACTTACTGTTTTACTTCGTTTGGATTTATTTTTGTGAGAGACTTGATCTTTATCAAATAAATAATTAAAGGTGTAAATTTATGGTAATTTTTAGAAATGTGAAATTACTGAATCTGTTTAAAATGTTAAAATATTGATATCTGTATAATGGCAGATATGATGGATCTAATTCTTCGATTGCATGATTTCAGGTTGAGAAATCAGAGATAACTGTTCCACCTAGTCAGTCGCCATCTGTTGTGCCCCTACCCAACAGCCTGATAAAAAATACAAATTTTATCAAACAAAATGAAATTTTGTTTGATGAAATATTTGAAGTCCTCATTTCAAAATTGTACAATCTAGAGCTACTGAAGCGATGAAATTCCGTGAGCTACTGAAATGGGGAAATTCAAATTGTTGTCAACTATTGCTAATTGACAAAATTACTATGTTAAATCATTATTTTTGCATGCTTTCTAACATAGCCTCACCATAAGCCTTGTTTGAGCATTCAACAATTGGTATGTTAGTTTTTTGTTTTTTTTGCAAATTGGATAAGGTCCTAGAACATCAAAGGCTAAATGTTTTTATGTAGGAGTGCCTTATCCTAAGTTCATCCTTTGAACCTTGAATCATGTTTGATCTTACCATAAGTGTTTAGTCTCGATATGCTTCATGTCGTGACTTATATCCTTGCATATAAGGTGTGGGGTGGATTTGATGATTTACGTTGTGTCGAATACTCGCCATTTTCAAATTTTAAGATCATTATATAGTAAGGTTGATATGTTAATGCTCAAGGTCCATCCCCTATGGTTGTTTCGACTCGCGTCGCCATTTGATCCACTTGATTGCAGATTGATATGGTATCATTACACTCGTACATAACTCTGTAAATAACATTCAATTGCAAGTACGTGCTCAGTGTCGCGGCTCCATGCTCGTTGAACACCTGTATCTGATGCGATGAGTGGTGTTATTACGATTGGGCCGGATAAATAATGGCAAAATGAGTTTATTCTGAAGTCTTCCCCATCACTTTTTATTATCTTGATTGTCTCTTTGCGTGATCATTCTCCTTCGCCCATGCCAGGTTTATAGGGGTCTTGTTTTGGTTTTCTCATGGTGCATTTTGTTTATGAGAGCGTTGGGTTTCATTGCTTGTGTTTTCTACTTGGTTTGCATCCTGAGTGCTCACTCTCCAGTTAATGTCGTGTTTTGATTTGTGGTATCTCCTCTGTGTGTGACTTCATGCATTTGCACTCACAGCTATGGCTCCAGTGGTTAGCGTTGAACCCAGTGACATGAAACTCTTTGATGGAAAGCCTGAGCTCTTAGTCAAGTTTGAAGCTTTCGAATGGTTGACATTCACTCGCAAGTTTACAGACTTAAATCCTGAGGTGACTAGGTTATTCGCTTTGTCGCTGGCCAATGCCAGGGTTAAGGTGGTCGACCTCCAATTCAGAGTTGACGAGTGTTCGGTTGCTCTGGCTACAGGTTTGTCATTGACAGGTGAGCGTTGGTTCAAATATAAGTAGATGGAGGTCACTGAATGGAGACAGATGTTGAAGAATCCTTTCCAGGACGTGTCTTTTAGAACTAGGGTATCGCGGAAATATTTCAAGAAAGAATGGCGACCAGTTCTAGACATTATTCACAGGTATGTGACCTGTGAGGGTCGTCTATCCTATGCTTATGTCTATCACCTCAGGTTGATGGCTGTTTTTCTTGGGTTTCCTGTTAATTTGCCCTATTATTTAGTTCATAGTTTGACCAAGATTTCTTCGGCCATTAAGAAGGGGCCGAAGAACATAGGTCGCAGTCTGTTTCATCATGTCTTGGTTAGGATATTGGTAGAAAGAGAGTTGTGTAAACAAAATCGGTCATGGGATGGTTTTCTCGAAAAGAATGGTTTCTTGGCATTCTGTCATTGTCAATTCGATTGCCCTGAAGAATGTGTTAGGCATCAACATCCTTTTCAAGCTCTGGCTTCACCTGTGCATGAGCCTATGTCAAACCCTGAAGATTGTGTAAGCCCCAGCGTCCGCGATGATCTTGTTCCCACTCCTGTGTGTAGTCCTGGTACTCCTATGCCTTCCAAGCGTATGAGGAAGTCTTTAAACCTATCTCCTGTGACGCCGAAACATAATGACAATACATGCAAACAAAAGGGCAAGGCCGAATGCTAAGGTTACTGGTAGGTTTACGAGGAGTATGTTATCCAAGGTTAGTGCTGTTAAGTCTTCCGTGACCAATAACATTGACATTGAAACAGTTGTGCTAGATGACGAGGAAGAGAAATTTGTCTCGCCTGATGATGACCTTGATATTGACCATGAGCCTATCGTAAACCATGCAGATAATAGTCCTCATGTGTCTGATACAAATCCCCAGGTTGACCCTGTTGTCGATCCTCCAATTAAGGGCAAGTCTGTTGAAGTGGATTTACCTGGTTCTTATCGAATTGGGGAAGCTGTTCATCCACTCTTTGTTAGTTGTTTACTAGATAAAATACATAGAATGGAGGAAGAAATAACTGAGATGGTAACACATGGTGGTGCCATAAGAGCTGAGAATATAAGACTGAAGGAGAAATCTGACTCCGATGATAAGTCTATGCTGCATCTGAAGAAACATAAGAACAGGTTGATTCGAAGAGTAATGAAATTGCAACATGAGAATCAGAAAAATGAGCAAAAGATTAGTGAGCTGAATGATCATGTTACTCTAATGCAGTTTAAAGGTCATTCACAGAATCTAGCGGCCGGGGTGAATATACAGGTGTTTAATGCTCCTGTTAAATCATAGTATTTTGGGCACACTCACTATTGTACATATGTTTATAAAGTATTTCAGGTTTCAAGTTTGTAATTAAATGCAACAAGTGATAAGGAAGTTATTTTTGTTTCAGGTATTGTTTTGCATTGTTTGATTGATTATGTAATTTAGCTTATTTACTCTTGCGTTTGTATTAATTTGTTTTTTTTACTATGTAGTGCTGCAGATAATTTGGTTGATGCGCTCTTCCTGGATTTTGGCGATCGCCTGAAAAATAATGAACAAATCAGTTGCTGTCCCAGGTGTCACTACATGACTAGTGTCTTTATCATTTTTATGGTTTAGAATCATAGGTGGAACCTTTTGCAAATTTTGGGATATCATGACATATATGAAAAATGACAATTTCATTTGTCATTTTTCTATTTTGGACGAAATTGGTTAAGATTATGATGATGTAGTTTCCAGTTTTATAGAACTATCTCTTTTGAGATTGAATGTATTTAAGGAGATATGTTTTACTGTAATGGGGGCTCGATGGTTGGGGAAAAGGAGCTAGACAAGATCACTTCAAACATTTTCTGTGGCTTAAAACAATTTTTTATAGCAGTTGCAGCACTTTTTTAACTGGTGATATTTATGAATATATTTGCAGTTTTTATACTAGAAAATGTATTTATAATATCGTTTGATCTTGTCATATCTTTTCGTATTCTTTATGTTTTTGTCATATTTTCTTTTAAGAAATGTGCAGATGCATCACCTTTTTAACTGTCGATTTATTCTGGTTTCATTTGCAAATATACATCATGTAATAAATCTGATGTTGTCATCATAATATATATGATATATTCGTTCACTGTGTTGTCATGTTAAATCTCAGAATTTTTTCTGATGAGCTTAAGATTTGTCTTCCCAGTAACATTATTTGCAAATTGATTCCAGGGTTACTTCTATCATGCTCCTGATCAGGATAGGACTTTTAGGATAGGTTAATGGTAGTTTCTCTTTATGTATTTTTATAGAAAACCTATTGAATCAGATTATCACATTTATATTTTGATGAGTTATCTTTCAAATTTTGTTATTAATGTACATGTGTTCATAGTGTAACTTATGTAAATTAATTGAATCTGTTAATATTTCCCTAATTATCTATGCTTGTATTCATAGATTAATAAGTTTAATTCCAACTGTTAGTTGTGTAATATATCACACTAATTCAGTAATTATCTTTAACAGTTTGCCATGTATATTCATAGGTATACTATAGATTTAGTTAACAAACAATAGATTTAGTTTTTCTTTTTTGAGTTTTTCCCTGTAGCTGGGAGTAATTTAGGGAAGGAAACGGGGCCTTAATCCTGTCAGAGGCAGCTACCTAACGACTGAGAGCATCTTTTAAAACTTTCGGATCGGGTTGTCTCTCGGTTGACGGTCGTGCCAATTCCGGTCTGTCAACACTATGCTATGAGGCATTTTGGCATACTCATTTCTCACACGTGTGAACACCCAGAGGAAAACTGAGATCATGAGTGGATGCCTAGATCATCAAATAATGGACCCATAAAATCCGATGAATTTATCAATTAAAGAGTTGACTCTAGCGTCCATTTCCAAGTGGGCTCTCAACCTCCTGTTTTCAACACTAAGTCAATTTATCATGTTTTTGGATATGCAAACTAATGTTTTTACCTCTTTTGGTAGGCTAATATTTTTCCCATGTGGTCACCATAAGAAAAACTAAGAACATGGATGGATATCCAATTCATTAAATAAAATTCCTATACCTTATAATGAATTTATCATCACTCAGAAAGGCTTTGGCAGGAATTTCCAAATGCCTCTTCAACCTTGTGATTTGACACTTAGTCAATTTCTTTAAACCCTAGGTCTCAAAGGTGATTTCAAATTTTCATCAAAATTGGAGTGTGAGGCATCCAATGGATGGAGGACAACTATATGAATCCCTTAAGACCAGATTCATCCTCTGTAACTACTTTCTCTCTCCTCGATGGGCATTTTACTGAAGTATGATGTAAAATATGCTTAAGACCCTATTTTGGCAGATCCATAATTTCTGCGTCAGGTACTTTCAGGTCAAAGTAAGAACATGGTCAGGTAGACAACACATCCACCTATAGGATTCCCATATGGTGTGGGAATTTCTTTCAACCCATAAATTAAGACGAGCATTCTCCTAGAGCAACTCATCTAATTTGACCAAAAAGAACTTCTTTTGGGAGGCATGTATCTTCTTCCTCAAAGAGTTATTCTGAGAACTGGTGCCATGGTTGGATAGATACTTCAACCAACTATGGGATGACAAGCCATGGAAAGCATTTTCTTTTTATTATTAAATATGGTGGGCATTTTCATAAGACTACTACTTTAGGACAATTTCCCACCACTTAGTCTTTTTTCAACTTTATCATAAATGCCTATTCCCATCAACCGTTCTTTTTTCATTAATGAACATCTCTAGGATATGTCTGTCCACAATCATTAGTTCACCAAATGTCACCAATTCTCCATTCATACATTGACATCAATGCCAACACATTCATCTACCATATTGCCAACAATGATTCCCAAGAGGATGGAGATGAGAGGTTACCCATCATCATCTCAACCTAAATATGTAACTTAGCCATTTCTAAAGCCTTAGATATAGTTGGGTCATCATTGGTGCAACTATCCCATTGAAGTGATAAGGATTTGAATAACATAGCCTTTTTATGGGGTCCAATGAGCCCTTATCTCATATCGAAACTGGAGATTCTTTTCCATATACTATACATTTTCATGTTGTTTCCCTTAGCTTTGAGGTTGAAACTATAGAGAAATGATAATTGTAGGTCTCATCCATTGTCATAAGAAATCAATACTTAGTTACTACTTGTGTTAGTTCCAAATCAATATTGAATGACATGTTACACTTTGGAATGTTAGTTCCTAATGAATAATGAATGACATGTTACACTTTGGAATGATGATCATATAATATTATTTTTTTTAAATTAAAATTGCATGTTTTTGTATTTATAAGATGCCTATTCCCATATTTTAGTCTTACTTGATATTTTTGTTACATATTTTTTCTGTATTGTATTCGAATCCGTACTCGAATATTGATACTATGGTTTTGACTGTTTACTTCGTATTTTCTGAGGATTTATATGAAATATAGGTCGTATTTGAGGTGCAAAATGACCCATGACGGGATTTTTTCCCGTCAAATGCCATCCTTGAACCCGTCCATCACCCGTTTGATAGAGAACGGGCCTAAACCATACCATCACGACCAAACAAATCCCTGGATTTCCCTATTGCAGAACACTGTAGCAATGGTAAGAAAATGGTCTTGGGTAGTGTAAGATGATTCAAGGTTGTGATAAGAGGATTCTAGATCCAACATCACCCTATCCGCAGCCATGTGAAAAAACACCCAAGACTACCTATAATTGGTCTAAATTTGGTGACATTTCACAATGTTATCCTATTTAAAAAAAATCAGGCACGTAGTTAGAGAAGGAGCACCTTGCATGAGGAAACTTGCATATCAAACCACTGTGGAAGAGGGAGTGTTAGACTAATGTCACCTAGTTTCAGTGGGAAATCCATGAATGAATAATTATGACCACCGCTCATTCATAATTGAATCCCCAACATGATCTATATGAGGGGGAACCCCATACCTCTTTACATGCATTAACTAGTCAAATGGCCCAAGAAACACACTTCTATATCTGTGTTGTGAACACATTCCAAATCAAATCAAATCATGTCTTATACTTAAAAATGGTTCAAATATAAATAACTCTAAAATAAATTACACCTTTGAGAGAAAAATAGATTTTGGTAAATTTTTTGGGAAGAAAAAACTTTAGATATTAAAACATTACAAGTAAATATATTTGCATGCTAAATTATATCTGCTTGGTAGCTTATATTCTTGTTTTATCGAGTGTAGGTACGAATAAATAGGTATCTATCAAATCTATCGTCCTTAAGTGATGGTGAAGATATACTATGAGAGGTTGAAAGTGATACATGTTGTACTAGATCTACCAATTCTATATCAACTAGATCTGAAAAGGTAAGGAAAAGATTTCGCAGACGCATGCAATATTTTATTGCCAACAGAGGGTCATGTAATTATGATGCTGAGAGCATAGGTGACATTGAGTATCCCTTGAGGTATATACATCTAGTGCAATGATGAGTACCTAATAAGCTACCTCAAGTGGACACAGATTTCTTCATCAATGGGAGGATGTATCACATTGCTCCTTCGTCCTTACATGGATTGGGGCTATTTTCCATGGATGGCATAAAGGTCGGCTATGGCACTGTAACTGAATTGATGGAGTATGTCGGACCATTATACAGATACAATAACTGGTTGATCTTGGTCCAATATACTCGAATTATGAGTAGATACGGAGTTACCGCAAATTATGTACAACTAGCAGAACACAATAAAAACAAAGGGGAAACTATGTATATTGATGGGAGACCAAAAGCATCCGGAAACGTTGTTGTATTTATAAATAGTACATGGCCAGTGACAGAAACTAAGCAACCAAATTGTGAATTTGAGGAATGCGAAGAACATCGTATATTTGTATATGCAACAAAAACCATACTTCCATGTGAAGAGTTGTTGATAGATTACAACTTAAATCGAATAGATGTGGCTTCCACAGTCTAGGGTAACCGTGGAAGGTCACATGCTATGCCTGATTAGGTAAATGCTAAATATAGTAACTAAACATGACTACATTAAGTAAATGTTTCGATTTTTTCTGTTAACATTCAATTTCCTGCACCGTTGACATTCGCTTTTTTCGTGCATATTATGAATATTTCCATGTGATAACATGCTGTTATAGCATATTTCACCACACTAGGTGAATCACACATTGTATGGCCTTCCCCTATCCTGCTGCAGACTCATTAGCCCCTATGGACCACTTTTTTCCTTTTGATGTATCATTGACCATCCCTAAAAACATTAGAAAAATGATATACGCGGCCTTTTCCCCGATAACCGCGTACATACGTGGATATTCCCTCTATAGTCACGTACATCGGGATGTGTGCATAATCCAAAATCCTTTAGAGTGTTCCTTGACTTGGATCTGACTCATATGACTCCTGGCCTTCCATATGCCTTGAGATCGCATGGATTCAACCCTTCATTATCCCTTGTGAAGCTACATAAGGAACCCCTTGGTACATTGAAAGGAGGCAGATATATATAAGAGAGAATTGAGAGTAACGAAACTATATTCCATTGTTGCCAGAACTTATTCTTGAGTCTGCATCCCTTTGTCCCTTGGAGCACTGTTGTGTTCTTCCCAAGCTTGCTTTTTGCTAGTAAGCTTGCTATCGAAGTGATGGAGGATTGAGGTGGTGGAGGCCCAAGTGGGGGATTCAGTTTCTCCAGTTCGCAGACATGTCATCAGAGGTTGTCACTTGTAATCTCTGATTCATATTAATAGAAATATATTTTCTTGTTCAGTAATGTGTATTTGAATGAATATTGTATCCATTGGAATATGTCAAATGCTTATACATTATTGATTATATATGCTAGAATAGATCTAACACCATGAAATATAGTATGCTTGTATTGTTTACTTGTTGCTGAGGACGTGCTATAACAATTCAAGCTGAAGATTGGAAAGCTCAACGGGGATCTACTTCAACCGTCCGGAATAAGGTATGAGGTTCGATCCTTTAGTGTTAGATGTTTTTATTTCTATTGCATATTGGGAAAGATTGATTTCTGGAGTCTATCTGTCTGTTGTGGTACCCCAAGCCATAGGAATTTCTCTCCATAACAGAATTGGCGACTCCGTTGGGGATGTCCCTTGTTTTTATTTGGGGTTGGGGACATAATGGGCTTGATATTATTGATTTTCTCTCTGTTTCTCTCTGTTTTTGTGTCGCATTTTATAGTATGTTTTTCCATTGACACTCCCCTTTATTGGTTTGGCCTTGACCTGCTTTTTACCACTGCCTTCTCTATATACGCGGGTTTTTGGCCAAAAGTCGCGTACATACGCGTATTTTTGGCCAACAGTCGCGTACATACGCAGTTGTTCTTTATACAGTCGTGTAAATCCTCCCTTTTGGTGAGTCTGATGTTGTGGGAAGTTGTTGGGTGGGTTGTGAGCATGGTTGGGTCTTCCTTGGGTCTGAAGTTGTCTGTTGGATGCTTCTTTTGTGACCAGAGACCGTTCGTGCTTATCTCAGGTATAACGTCTATATTGGCATATAGGTTAGGTTCACCACCATTTTCATTTTGCATGACCTTATTACCATGTCACTATATCCTTAGGTACGAACCCACTCTATTATGTCACGGAACCTTCTTGCTGCTATAGAAGTGGCATGATATGAGTGGTAGAGACTCACCTTACATGGGTACCCTAGTTAGCGCCTTATTTGCATTTGGTGCCCATGCCGATGTTTCCCCCTTTAGGGTGTGGGAGTCCATTGTATAGTATTGCCATGACATTTAGCAAGAGCCTCATACTCCTCTTGATCTTATGCTGGCCATGATCCCCCGGACTCCCTTGTATCAAGTTGTGAATGCATTATCATGAGCTTTGCCTGTCTTATTGATCTTTATGCCGGCTCCCCTGACATTACGTTTCAACCATATAGCCCGAGCTTGTCTCATGTCTAGCCATGCAAAGCCTTTATTAATATCCTTTGCAACTTGATTCCCTTTTTACCGGGAGGGGATTTTCCCCCGAGTGTCGATATCCTACACATGTATCCTTGCATTGAGCATAGGTATGTTCCACTGCTTGGAACTAGTTTGTTTTCCCTAAATGACACTCGTCTCCTCCTAGTTTGTAACTATAAAGCTAGTTTCTTCTTTTTTCAAGCTTTTCAAATAACTGAAAAAGACCAAAAAAATCAAAAAACCAAAAATCCGGACAAGAAAAGATATTATCTTTGGCAGCTTTCGAGTCGTGTCGCCTTTGAATAGAGCACTGTATATCACATCCATTGGTTGGGTTATAGTTTGACTTAGGAGCTGTACTCGTTATCTGAGTTTTATCTCCACCGACCGGTTAAGCTTCCAGTCCCTATGGAGCCTCTATTGATGCCTCCTGCGACATAGAGATGTCCCAGTTTGTATATCGAGTCTATGCTGCCTTCATTTAGTCACCATACGTCGTTATGCTCTTGTTCGAAGGAAGTTGAAACCTGAGTCGACCATTCCTCAGTTATCTTGACTTTGCATGTCGGCCATTCCCGGTACAGTTACTGGTTCGTGCACCTTATGATCGAGTTCTTCCATATTATACAGCCTTGCCGAGTACCTTGTGTTGGATGATGGGGGATTCCCTAATGCCCTCCTTTAAGCGGATTTCATCCCATTGACTTCAGATCATTTATTCTGGGATTGGAGTCTAGAGTCATTTTGAGTGCCTTGAGACTTGCAGTCATCAGTGGTAGGTTCTCTCGCCATCGACAGTTTTGGGAATACATCAATGTCCCCTGATCGATGGATTCTCTCAAGTGTTCGACCTCAACACATTTATTCACACTTGTTAGTTTTCACTCTAGTACCTTGATTCCCATTTTCATTATTGGTGGGTGATCTCGCGTCTGTTAACGGTATACATCAATGATCGGTAATCAGACGATGGACTACTATGTTCGACCTCGACACCTCTATTCGCATAGTAGGACATGTACTCGTAGCGGTTTGTGTAGAAGACCTTCCATATTGGTGGCATCCACTATATTCTACCTCCTTGATCGTGCCAGTTTTCATGAGATTTCAGCTCTCGTGACTTGTTCCAGTATATGTCAGACATTTCCAGCCACTATGGAGATCTTGATCTGTTGTATATCTTCATCCTTTGTGGAGATCATGGTACTTTGTATATCTTCATCATGGAGATTCTGATCTATGTATATTGTACGTGGCGATGACCACATATGTGTTCTCATGTTTCATGCCTATTCATGGCCATTGTACTCTTATGTATCCGGGACTGCTATATGTATTTGCAGTTATATGCAGAGTTGTATTATGGTATTATGCTGATTGGGTGGCTGGTCTTCCATTTGGCTACCTTCATCACTTCACTTATGGGATGGACTTATAATGTATTTCGGCCATCGTATAACCCCTCTAATCTCATACATTAGGGGGCATCTGTTATAGTGGATTTCACCACACTAGGTGAATCACACATTATATGGCCTTCCCCTGTCCCGCTGCAGACTCATTAGCCCCTATGGACCACTTTTTTCCTTTTTATGTATCATTGAACATCCCTAAAAACATTATAAAAATGATATACACGGCCTTTTCCCCGATAACCGCGTACATACGCGGATATTCCCTCTATAGTCACGTACATCGGGATGTGTGCATAATCCAAAATCCTTTGGAGCATTCCTTGACTTGGATCCGACTCATATGACTCCTAGCCTTCCATATGCCTTGAGATCGCACGGATTCGACCCTTCATTATCCCTTGTGAAGCTATATAAGGAACCCCTTGGTACATTGAAAGGAGGCAGATATATATAAGAGAGAATTGAGAGTAACGAAACTATAGTCCATTGTTGCCAGAACTTATGCTTGAGTCTGCATCCCTTTGTCCCTTGGAGCACTGTTGTGTTCTTCCCAAGCTTTCCTTTTGCTAGTAAGCTTGCTATCGAAGTGATGGAGGATTGAGGTGGTGGAGGCCCAAGTGGGGGATTCAGTTTCTCCGGTTCGCAGACGTGCCGTCAGAGGTTGTCACTTGTAATCTCTGATTCATATTAATAGAAATATATTTTCCTGTTCAGTAATGTGTATTTGAATGAATATTGTATCCATTGGAATATGTCAAATGCTTATACATTATTGATTATATATGCTAGAATAGATCTAACGCCATGAAATATAGTATGCTTGTATTGTTTACTTGTTGTTGAGGACGTGCTATAACAATTCAAGCTGAAGATTGGAAAGCTCAACGGGGATCTACTTCAACCTTCCGGAATAAGGTACGAGGTTCGATCATTTAGTGTTAGATGTTTTTATTTCTATTGCATATTGGGAAAGACTGATTTCTGGAGTCTAGCTGTCTATTGTGGTACCCCAAGCCATAGGAATTTCTCTCCGTAACACATGCTTATTACACTGTTATGCTTATCTCATTTTTTTTATGTTACAATTATTGACTCAACTTTTATTGATTGGTTTATTTTGTCAGGGTTGCAGTAATGGAAAGCCACATGTTACTTCCACAGTCCAGGGTGACCATGGAAGGTCACAATCTATGCCTCGTGAGGTAAACATTAAATAAATATGACGTCAATAACAAAATGTTTCGATTTTTTCAATTAACATTCAATTTTCACTGTTACAATTCGCTTTTGTCGTGCTTATTGTGAATATTTCCATATGATAACATGCTTATTACATTGTGGCGTGGGTCTTCTCATCCCCATGGAGTGGAACATGTATTTCCTCCTTTGGAGGTAAAAGTAAATATTATTGCAGTATCTCATTTTTGTTTATGTTACAATTATTGACTCAACTAAATATAGGAACTAAATATGACTACAATAACTAGAAACTCCAACCCTAGAATATTTCCATGTGACAACATGCTTATTACACTGTGACAGGGATATGCCCATGGTCATCATGGAACAGAACACGTGTCCTCTACTTCCATGGTCTACGGTGACCTTGGAAGGTCACACTCTGTGCCCCATCATGTAAATGTTAAATATAATAACTAAATGTTGATTTTTTTTCTGTTAACGTTCAATTTCCACTGTTACCATTCTCTTTTTTCATGCTTATTGTGAATACTTCCATATGATAACATGCTTATTACACTGTGGGAGGGGTTTTCTCATCGCCATGGAGAAAAACATGTATCTTCTCCATCTGAGCTAAAAGTAAATATTATTGCAATATCTCATTTTTGTTGATGTTACAATTATTGACTCAACTAAATATAGTAACTAAATATGACTATAATAACTAGAAACTCCAACCCCAAAATATTTCCATGTGACAACATGCTTATTACAATGTGGCAGGGGTCTGCCCATGTTCGTCGTGGAACAAAACGTGTGCCCTCTACTTCTGAGGTAAAAATAAATATTATTGCAATATCTCATTTTTTATTATGTTACAATTATTTTCATAAAGTTTATTTATTGATTTATTGTGTCAGGGTGGCGCCAGTGGAAAGGCACCTACTTATTCCATGGTCTAGGGTGACCGTGGAAGGTCACACTCTGTGCCACGTCAAGTAGGTGTTAAATATAATAACTAAATGTTTTGATTTTTTCTGTTAGCATTCGATTTCCACTATTGACATTCGCATTTTTCTGTGCTTATGGTGAATTATTGATTGATTTATCGTATCAGGGTGGGGACTGTGGAAAGGCACCTGCTGCTTCCACGGTCCAAGGTGACCATGGACAATCACCCACTAGAAGTAGATCAGTATGGGGTGACCGTGGGAAGTCACTGGCCACATCACCACATCAGGTAAGTGTTAGTTCTTAATAGTAAATAAATTTCATTACAATAACCGTTGTTTGAATGATGTTAAAATTATTTTGCTTAATTTTATTGTTTGATGAATTTAGTCCAATGCACTTGATCTGGGTGATGAGGAGCTTGAGGATGAAATTTACTATTCCATGGACCCTATGGATACTATAAAGAAGGCCCTAAAAAAGGAAAACATAGAAATGATTTCCTTGGCTTGCATAAGGCCCATGACATAGGAGATTAGGGCAAGGATTGAAGAGATGAAAGAACAAATAAAATATTATGGGGTAAGTGGCCTCTTCACATATTTTTTGAAGCTATGACATGATTTCATATCTGAGGTTATGTTTTCTATTTTTCCAAGTGATCTGATAAAGTAAATTTTTTCATTTGTAGGATTTTTTGCAACCTGTGACTAGATAAACAGTCGAGACAGGTATAGGTAGCAGTGATTTTCCAATGCAGCAACAACGTCAACAAAGCAATGTACCAATGAGGATTTTTGACACTCCTCTGGTTGGCCTCGAATCCATTGATGAGGGAACTGATTTTGATCAGCATGACATGCCGGAGGATGATGAGATGGAGCCTAGGACTCCACATGACTCCGGAGATGAACCTACTGTAGATGACCAGGAAACTTTTCCTGGAGAAGCACGAGTTAAAAGCACCAGATCACTAGATCTCACCTTTCTGGTGGATGACGCTTGTGTTTCGATCAAGATTCAAAAGATTGCAGGTATTTATAAATTAATTTATTCATTTTAATAATGAAATTGAAATGGACATACGTTTAAATTATTATAAATTAATGGATTACACGTTTCTACAGGAAACAATGTTTTTTACAGGAATTTGAATGACAAAGCATTGGAGTTGTTTGGCCCCACCATTTGCACACGGTGGAATAGCCAAGATAGCGCAAAGAGAGCTGTATTGATAGACCACATGGTAAACTTGTTCGGCAATACATTCAACAAGAAAGTGGTTGCAAAGTTAGCCAGCGAGAATTTAAAATATACCAAGGCCCAATATAGGGATAAATTGCAACTTGACCTCAAGCATGAGCACCCTCCCATGGTTCTAGAGAAAGAGTGGAAAGCACTCATAGAGGATGCAAAGGAGAACTTGCTAAAAAGACAAGGAAAACAACCATGGCCTGGAAAAGAAAGGTACAACACATATCATCTTTTTAGTGAAATATGCTCATTTATTTTTTTCTTTTTTGTTTTAAGCAAGAATTATGATATCTAACGTTTTTCAAAATTTTCATATATAGGCTACCAGACACCTCCAAAGAAACCAAGGCTAGAGTGGAAAAGCATGGGAAACATAGACTGGGCCAGGGTGGCTATAGAAAACTAAGAGCATGAATCGTAAGAATTAAATGATTAACTGTGGGGAATATTTATTTGAAAGTAGCGAACAAATATCTGTTTTTGGTATTGGAAATTTTATATGTGTTACGCATTGAAAGGAAATGCATTCCAAGACGTTGCCACCAAGGAAGACCTAAAGCTTGGGGCAAACTCCAATATCCCCAATGACGCAGATGCAAGTAATAAAATGAATAAGGACATCATTGCAGTATACTATTAAAGTCTATTCAGTTTTGATTACATCACCCATAACTAAATATTTATGTTTTCTTTTAAGAAACAGTGCAACTACAGTAGTGAATCCAGCAGTACTCAGCACGTACCAGCTGATGTTGGGGTGTGCATGTCCCATGATAGTGGGCTTCAGAGTCTCCATTCTGGTATGTGTTCTTTGTAAATAGAAATATCTAATATGATTATAGATATTTATTTCATGACGTATACTTATAAATTTTCTTCTTTCAATGGAAGACCGTGAAGCTCGGGAGGGTGAACCGTAAGACGAATTAGCAAGTAGAGAAATAATTAACACACCAGCTGTCATAGCTACACAAACACGTAAAGAGCAATATTTTAATTTTAATCAAAATTATGAACTATTAATTTCAATAATATTTCAATATATCGATATGCCCATTTTTGTTGTTGCAGTTCACACCCCTTCAGAACTGCCTCCATGCCCTACTCAACAATGTACAAGAAGTATGATACATGAGGGAATGGAAACACAAACACTAGCAGGAAATCACTTTGTAGATATTCCACTAGATGATGATGATGATATCCCAATTATCATCGATTATTACAATGCAAAAAAAAAGAAATCAAAGAAAAAGTAGATGTATAAATTTATGACTTCTATTTGGATGTATATCGATGTTGTTAGTCTAAAACATTGTTTATATGAATTACCTCATTGTTCTTCAATGTTTTTATGTTTATATGTTTTGATGACTAGCCTAGTTATGCATGAATTTTTATATGTTTTCTATGTAAACAACATCATTTATCGGGTATGGGGAATTGAGAGGGATGTGAGGGGGGGGCATATGAGCTTCCACCTTCACATGGTTGGCCCTGTTCAGTAGAGAATATAAAAATTCTCTCGAAACAGAGAGGGGCTCAATAAGGTATAAATACTCTTTTATTACTATGTATTAAAGATGGTTGTAAATTTTTAAATGCATGTCTATTTCTTAAAAAATTATTAATAAATTTAACATTTCACGGTTCATTGATTTCTACAGGACTTTGTAATAGGATTTAAATGACTATTTATTTGCTTATATATTATTTACTCATATAAAAATTATGTCTTTCATGATTTATGCGGGTCTTGGTGATGGAAATGCATCTCGTGGACAACTCTTATCAAGTTGTATGGGTGAATCGATATGGCGAAAGGACAATGATAAGGTAAGGGTTTTGACGTGTTCTTTATCCTTGATGTGTTTGTCTTTATCCTTAAATTATATTTCATTCTATTAAGATACAAGAGATACAACCAATAGTGAATAAGTACTTTTAGACTATCATCCAAACTAGGAGACAACCTTCTACATAAAACAAAAATGCTTCTTAGTAACATAGAAAAATAGAAGAAAAATCACGTAGAATAAATTAGGCTTTTTTCGGCCCTTATTCCTATAATTTTGGCATGATGAAACCCTAGGTTAAGAAATTTTAATTTTTCAAACCCTAATTGTTCATCTATCTTTCAAAAATAAATTTTCTAAGTGGTATACTTGTAAATATTATTCTTAGGTTATTTATATTTGTCTTAGGTTTTAGACTTAATTTTTATGTGTTTTTGTAACTTTTATTTTATCAAAAAAGAAAGCCCTAAAAAAAGAATTTATGTGTAAAACCCTAAAAACGTAGACCTGTTGCTCCCACTATTGATGTATTTGTAACTTCAAAATGTATTCATCCATATATCTTATGTATCGTACCCCAATGTTTATTCGGGGATGTTTCTATAATGTATTTGAGTTGTGTCATGCCCTGATGTTCCTATTGGGAGGTTCTATAATGTAAACAAGTCATGTCAATTCATTGTGGGTAACCCTCCTATTTGTCAAGGGTTAAAGTCCCATCAGTTGTGGGGCCCTAGGGTTATCAAACTATCCTAGAGAAGTCGACCCTAGGTGAGTCATTGTAATTCAGGGCAATAGTCCCCATTGTTGTGTTAAGGATAAACCTCCTTGTTGGTCAGAGGAGGCAAAGTCCCCACAAGCTCTGGGGCACCAGGGTTATTAGACACTCCTAGAGATGCCAACTCTAGTAAGTAATTGTTAAGTGAGGCCGACATGTTGGAGTCGGTTTCAAGTGAATGAAAGAATATAAATAAAGAGTGATCCTCTCTATTTATCACATACACACTCACTCATTGGGGTGCATGAGTGAGGGAGAAGTTGCTGGGATCAGAGAGAGAAACTACTGATATCGGGAGATCATCTTTATGTTTTCAGGTTTTACTTTTGGTGCTGATTCTATCTCTAAGGAACTTGCAGGGTTTTCTCCTTTATGGTTTCCCTGAGGAAAATTCTTTGTGTCTCTTTTCTCTTGTGTTTTATTGTTGTGCATGTTATTCCCTCAGTTAAAAGATCCTAAGATTATAATGCTAGCTTGAATGATAAAAATATAACATGGTATCACAGCTAACCTAAGAAGAAGACATTGTGCAACTACAGAAGCTAGGGCTTCTTACTTTTTGGGTCTCTCTCCATAATCCATCAACAAAAGTATGCTAGGCTGACTCTCCATTGAAGGGCACATCTTTCTATCGAAGCAGAATTTGATTCTAGACATTTTCAGTTTTGGTGCCGAAAATTAGGGCTTTCTACAGAAGAGGAATTTTTGAGTGAGCCCAGCATAGGATTTCTCTCCTCATCGAAATCGAAGTTTAGAGACCTGGTTCAATATTTTTGGTTTGGTGAAACTTTGGGAAATTCAAACCCTAGTTTGACCTCGAGCTGGAAAAAACACTAAAATTCTAAAACTGATATGTTTTGGTGCATTCGCTGTATCTCGGGATTGGTGAAGGATCAGGAGCTCAAAATTACAGAGGACAAATATAAAATCTTGATTTAAACTGTGTCCACAATTTAGCCTCAGCTTCACTATATTCTGGGAGATATGATCCCTCCAAGCTAGGGTTCTAGCCTCTTCCAGAATTCATCCCTAAACAGGACATGTGGGGAGAATTTCTATATATTGGGCTAAAAAGATCCAAATGAAATTTTCGAAGATGTTCCAGAAAGGGAACAGACTTTACTTTCTCTGGCCCAAGTTTCAGACTCATAAGATGAACAAGTGACACGTGTTAGTCTGTACAACTTCATTGTTCTGAACAGTCCTATAACAAGTCACCTTGGGAAAATGATCATAAGTACCAATTGGTACAACAAATTCTGATGAAACCTATGGTTTTGGAATAGGGATAGGGGAAGCTACCTCAGTACGAAGGTTCATACATAGAAGAGTAGTAATTTCAGATATACCGAAGAAAAAGTAACAGGAATTTCTGCAGAAGAAATTGGAAAACTAGGGCTTCCTGTTCCGGGAGCTTCCCTCCACTATTTTCAGAAAAGGAGTACATTGGACAGCTCAACTTGAAGATATCTATCTTTATATCCAATAATATTTGAAATATTCTAAGTTTTGAAAATTAGGGTTTCTTTGACAAACCCTAGATCAGCCAGCTCTAGAACCACGACGGACACCTCAAATCGATAAGATCTAATATTTTGCTATTTGCATTTGAGGTTCTCATTTCAAAGTGATCTATCACATCAGCTTGATGATAAGCTTTGTGAAGTTGACAACTTCCAAGCATGGAAGTATTTGATCTCTCTGAAGAAAATGATTTGGACACCTACATGAGTAGAGAGGTTCCAGTTCCAGAGGGAGATGAGGCTAAAAGACTTATACTAGAAGAACTTGGTCAAGGCTAAGAAGATCATTGTTGATTCAATCACGGATCACATTGTAACATAAGTGTCTTCCCTAAAGACATCGAAGATGTTTGATTCATTTGACCAAGCAATTTGAAGGGAAGAACATAAATCAGAATATGACCTTAAGAAACCAGTTGAAGAATGTGAAGATCCAGAATGCAGAGACCATACAGTCATCTCTCAAATCAAAGAACAACTTGTAGTAGTAGAAGAAGAAGTGGAGAATGCAGAAGTGGTGATAGCCACCTTGAATGGATTCCCAAGATCATGGGATTCATTCATGCGAGAAATGTGTGCCAGAAGGAAGTGATTACTTTCAGCAGACTCTAGCAAGAGCACACACAAGAAGAAGAAGCTCAACTCATAATAAGAGAAGAGAAGATGGGAGCAACAGAAGATCAGGTTCTCACCATCCAAAGAAGATCCCTCAACCAATGAGGAATATGAAGATCTCAACTCTTGAAGAACCTCTTATCCATCTTAGCATTTGGATAAGAAACAATGCTATTATGAATGTAGAAGACGATGAAGATAAAGGCTCAAGAAGGAGTCTACCCATGAAACAAATAAAGATAAGTATTCAATTTTCATTTCCCGATATTGTTTTGTTATGCATTTGTTTATATTCAAATTAATGTATTATGCATGATAGAATGTTTGCATTAATGACAGTATACTAGTAATATTCATATGATGGGTAAGTATCTCATGGTGCTATACAACTCTTCATTGCTACTTATCTAGAATGAAACCTCTTTTCTGACATATTGGATTAGTGCACAATATCAATGTTGTCCTGGTAGAGATGGAAGGCATCTAGAAAAGTTTCCGTGAGATATGGAAGAATGTTGTATTGGCTAAAATAGTTGCATGATCATATATTTATGCATAATAAGTTTTCATTATGAATATACCTTATGAAATGTTTCTAAACATACAACTAATGCATTTGACTTGTAGGAAAGATCGCATACATAATTGCCTACAAGCAAAGAAGGATGAGACTTGTTCCGAAGAAGTGACGGCAGTTCAAGATGAAAAATAATATGATGAGTATAGCGACATCATTGATGCAGAACCTTCCAGCTATGAAGAAGTAACCAAGAAGAAAGGAAAGACCAATTCAAGAAGAATGATGTCTAGGATGCAGTATCAATACATGAAGGGAATTTCGTAGTTCCATCATGCAGTAGATGGAAACATCGTGGGATACAAGGCAAGATTCATAGCATGAGGCTTCTCATGAAAACAAGGCATAGACTACGAAGAGACACTTGTATCCAATGGGAGTTGAAACACATACATGATGAGCTTGATGAATATCTTAACCTTTTCTACAAAGTTGAAGATGAAATTCTATACACTATATGGATACATAAAATATTAGTAGCATACGAAGTTACTTGTCACTCCGGTACATAATGTTTCAGTGTATAGAGTACGGAAGACAGAGGGAGTATGATGCTCCACTTCAGAGGGAGTGACTATAGAATATTTTTAGGTTCAACATGGTACGACAGGATGGATAGATTACTGATGACTCTAGGCCTTACTGAGAGTAAAGAGGATTCCAAACTTTGCATCAAGGTTGAAGGCGGAAGACCAGTGATGCTCCTGTTATGTGTTGATGCACTATTTTCTAGGCATAGAAGTGTGGTAGAATGCATATGGAATCTTCCTCAGACAAGGGAAGTATGCAGCATAGATCCTGAAGAGGTTTAGGATGATGAACTGCAAGGCCATGACCACACCTATGGAATCAAACCTGAAGCTATTGAGTGATGCTTCATCAAAGACTGTTGATGCTACGATGTATCGTCAGATGATTGGGTCCATGATGTACCTGACGAACACGAGAACAAATATTTTCTTTGATGTGAACACCTTGAGCCAGTTCTTGATAGATCTGAGACATGTTCACTTGATTGATGCAAAGCATATTCTGAGGTACCTGAGGGGTATAGTTGATTATGGGCTCAAGTATGAGGTGAGTCAGAAGATTAACCTGGAGGGTTATGTTGATTCAGATTGGGCAGGCAGTGCCATTGATAGGAAGAGTACGTTAGGGTGTTGCTTCAATATGGGATTAGGTGTGATCTCTTGGTTTAGCGGGAAGCAATACTATGTGGCACTGAGTACCGCTGAAGCAGAGTATGTCGCAGCTTGTTCATCTACTTGTGAGGCAATATGGCTAAGGAAGCTACTATCTGATTTATTTGATCTCCAGCTGGATGCTACTTGTATACATTGTGACAACCAAAGTTATCTAAAGTTGTCAAAGAACACAGTGTTCCATGACAAGTAGAAGCATATTGAGATCAAATATCACTATATCAGGGATATGGTACAGAGGGGGGCAGTGAAGCTCCAATATGTTGCGACAGACGAATAGATAGTTGATGTGTTGATGAAGCCATTATCCAAAGTGAAGTTTGAGTACTTCAGGGAGAAGCTTGGTGTTCTCCAGATCAAGGTTCCTTCCAAGGGGAAGTGATGAGTCCATGAGCCATTCTGACATGGTGAGAGGATTGGTTCCTTCCATGGTTAGATGTAAGGGTTGATCCATTCTATCATGGTGAGAGGATTGGTTCCTTCCATGTTAGATATAAGTGTTGAGCCATTCTGATATGACTATAGGATTGGTTCCTACATGATCAGATATAAGGGCTATTGCCATTCTTGCAATGGAGGTTCCTGGTCAGTTACCAGGAATACTTGGTCTAGGACTGAGGGCCATTCTGATATGAATGTAGGATGTGTTCCTACATGATCAGATGTGAGCGCATGGCCATTTTGATTTGATTGAGGGATGTCTTCCCACTTGATCAGATATAAGGGTTGTTGCCATTCTCTTGGAGAATGGAGGCACCTGGTCAGTTACCAGGGACCCTCAACCTGGGTTTGAGAGTCTTCCATCATGGTTGTAGGATTTATTCCCGCACGAGTGGGTGCAAGTGTAGAGCCCTTCCATCATGGTTGTAGGATGTGTTCTCGCATGGGTGGATGTAAGTGTAGAGCCCTTCCATCATGGTTGCAGGATGTGTTCCTGCATGGGTGGATGTAAGTGCAAATCCCTTCCATCATGGTTGCAGGATGTGTTCCCTCATGGGTGGTTGTAAGTGCAGAGCCCTTCCATCATGGATGCAGGATGTGTTCCCACATGGGTGGATGTAAGTGCAAAGCCCTTCCATCATGGTTGCAGGATGTGGTCCTACATGGGTGGATGTAAGTGCAGAGCAATTCCATCATGGTTGCAGGATGTGTTCCCGCATGGGTGGATGTAAGTGCAGAGCTCTTCCAGCATGATTGCAGGATGTGTTCCTGCATGGTTGGAAGTGCAGAGCCTTTTTAGCATGGTTGCAGGATGTGTTCCCGCATGGCTAAATGTGAGTGCTGGGCCTTTCTGATATGATTATAGAATTGGCTCCTACATGATCAGATGTGAGTGTTGGGTATGCCTTTCTGACATGGTGTTGGATGTGTTCCTCTCATGGTCAAATGTAAATGCTAGGTGGGCCATTCTGACTTGGTTTTAGATATAAGTGCTGAAGAATACCTACATGGAGGCTAGTCCTACAACCATCATGAAAAAGGGATGGCTCTGAAGAACTCCTATGATGAGAAGAATCATGAGATAGAACCCATGATGATGATCCAGCAGTGATGA
Organism: Pseudotsuga menziesii; assembly: GCA_001517045.1. Taxonomy (NCBI): domain Eukaryota; kingdom Viridiplantae; phylum Streptophyta; class Pinopsida; order Pinales; family Pinaceae; genus Pseudotsuga; species Pseudotsuga menziesii. The sequence goes on from LPNX010762474.1 coordinate 82,231, forward strand.
TGATCCAGATCGAGTGATGATCTAGATCTAGTGATGATGATCCAGATCGAGTGATGATCTAGATCCAGTGATGATGATCCAGATTGAGTGATGATCCATATCCAGTGATGATGATCCAGATCGAGTGATGATCTAGATCTAGTGATGATGATCCAGATCGAGTGATGATCTAGATCCAGTGATGGTGATCTAGATCAAGCGATGATCCAGATCCAGTGATGATGATCTAGATCAAGTAAGGATCCAAATCTAGATGAAGATTACTTGAAGATGACATGGACTCGATGATGATCCAGATGATACAGAGAAGAATACTTGTGCTGATAAATTGCGTCAAGAGAATACCTTCCTAGTTAAGAGGGAGTGTTGATGTATTTGTAACTTCGAAATGTATTCATCCATATATCTTATGTATTGTACCTCGATGTTTATTCTAGAATGTGTTTGTAATGTATTTGAGTCATATCATGCCCCGATGTTCCTATCGGGAGGTTCTATAATGTAAACAAGTCATGTCAAGTCATTGTGGGTAACCCTCCTATTTGTCAAGGGTTAAAGTCCCCTCAATTGTGGGGCCCTAGGGTTATTAGACTATCCTAGAGAAGTTGAACCTAGGTGATTCATTGTAAGTTAGGGCATTAGTCCCCATCGTTGTGTTAAGGATAACCCTCCTTGTTGGTCAGAGGAGGCAAACTCCCCACAAGCTGTGGGGCAATAGGGTTATTAGACACTCCTAGCTGAGATGTCGGCTCTAGTAAGTAATTGTTAAGTGAGGCCGACATGTTGGAGTGGGTTTTAAGTGAACGAAAGAATATAAACAGAGAGTGAGCCTCTCTATTTATCACATACACAGTCACTCATTGGGGCGCATGAGTGAGAGAGAAGTTGTCGAGATCAGAGTGAGAGACTACTGCTGTCGAGAGATCATCTTTATGTTTTTGGTTTTTACTTTTGGTGCTAATTCTTTCTTTGAGGAAGTTGCAAGGTTTTCTCCTTTATGGTTTCCTCGAGGAAAATTATTTGTGTCTCTTGTCTCTTGTGCTTTATTGCTATGAATTTTATTCTCTTATTTAAAAGATCCTAAGATCATAATGTTAGCTTCAATGATAAAAATCTAACACCCACAATTCAAGCCCTCTCCTTTATCAAACACAGGTCTGCAATATGTATTACAGACCTCATATGCCCTAGCTACCTTCTCTGCACACTCAAAATAGAAAACAAGTTAGTATTTCAAACTATTTAGATGGTGGTGTATTTTGTAAAATATATCTTATTGATTTGATTAGTTTTCTGCCCTATTCCCATTACTTTTCTGGGTAAATGTAAGTCTGGTTTTTTTCTGAGATCTGGAACCTTACATCTCTGAATGCACAGTGATATAATTCTGACATTATTTTACTGAGTATTGTTTTGTATTTTCTTAGTACTAATTATTGCTATTGAGAGTTGGGTGATGGTATATCTATTCTATCACATACACAGATCTAGAAATCATATGCTAAATGGAACTTTAAATTATTAACATTGGTTATTGGTTGCACTATTTTACACGTTCTAATTATTGTGATGATAAACTTTCAGTTTTTGCATGGCACATATGTGGACCATAACTTCATATGTCTAGATCTTCAAAGGTAGTAGATAAAGTGATGTTATTACATGAGGAGTGTATCCAAGGAAATTATGATATGGTTTCTAAACTACAAATTGCATGCTCAACTGTGCAACCTACTTCTTAGTGCCAAAAGGTAATTTATGATGAATTTTTTGCTACATGAGATCATTCCTAGTAATAGAATAGAAATAAGTTGTCAATTTTTTGTTGACTAACATGTCTCTTTCCCATCATGTACTTAGGGCATTGTTTTTATCTTATGGGCATATTTGATACTAACTTGACCAAATTTTGCCATGCTTGAGGTGGTTGCATAAGAAGGATCATATTTTCATATTCATCTCTTCCAATAATGAGCAACATCAAAACAACTTACCACCAGTTGGCACTACAAAGATCCTACACAGATTTTCCAGGTGAACAACTAATCTTCTTCCCTAGGGGTTGAGTTATTTTTTTATTATTTTTTTATTTTTCAATAAAAATGAATTCAATGCACCTTATGTTTTTTGTATTATGTTGAATTATCACTAGTATCTCTTCACATGTAGTAGAGCAAGTGATGATATTTCACGAGGAGTATCTCCAAGGAAATTATGATATGGTTTCTAAACTACAAATTGCATGCTCAACTATGCAACATGCTTCTGATCAATGCCAAGAGGTGATCTATGATAAAAAATTTGTTATATGAGATCATGCATAGTAAAAGAATATAAATAAGTTGTCAAATTTTTGTTGATTAACATGTCTCTTTCCTATCATGTGCTCAAGGCTCTTTTTTTTCTTTCGGGCATATTTGGTACTAACTTTGACCTATTTTGGCCATGCTTGAGGTGGTTGCATAAGAAGGATCAGTTTTTCATTTTCATCTCTTCCAGAAATTGTGGGCTTGACCTTCTTTGGCTTCATTTACACCTGCGGGCTTCCTTGGTCTTCAAAGCTCGGGCTCCCTTCATCTTCAGAACATGGGCTTCCTTTACTTCTAACTTGTGGGCTTCTTTAAGCTTCTATGGGTATCAATAGGCCTTTGCGAGCTTCTTCCAAGATCTATGGGAATCCTTCCAAGCCCTTGTGGGCTCTTTAATCCTCAGTGGTCTTAACCTAATTTCATATCACAATAAGTTGATCCAAGCCCAATGGTGCCTACGTCTTTTATCGATTGTATTTTTTATAGATGTACCCTCCTACCTTATCATAGAAGTCATCTCTCAGTGGTGCCTAGAATATCATTTAATTAATTTTTATACAATCCCTATGGTGCTTACAATGTATTTTATCGATGGTAGTTTTATAGATGTACCCTCCTACCTTGTCATAGAATCCTCTCTAAGATGTGCCACTTTAGCCTCTAATTATGTATTTTAGCGAGCTATTATGAATTTGTGCATCCTAATGGTAAAGCAGTTTTTGAGGAAATAATTAGGGTGCTTAGGGCCACTTTGGGTGCTTTTGGGCACTTTTTAAATCATTATGCCTTATTTTTTAGAGTCAGTTAACACTTTTTGACCTCCCCCCTAAACTTCCCATTTATTATTTTCCTTTTTACTTCAATATGTTTTTTCCCATATCTTACTTTCCTGATATATTTCTTTTCTATAAATCACCTTTCTTGTGTTATATTTTATCCGTTTCTTTGTCTTTAAAATATAGTATGTATTTTTTCACAAGCACTTATTGAAGATAAAAAACCGTGGAAAGGAAGGTGCCTTTCCAAGGTTTTTTAAAAAAAAATTGAAACCTCCAAGTTTCTTCTCAATATTGACCAACTTTCGTCTTGGGTATTGCAAAACTGTTGAAACCTGGGGTAGCTTTCCAGGAATACCGTTACTATAGAGACGAAGTTTCGTGGAACAATTACCGTTCAACTTGTAGATTTCATCGAAATTGATTGGTTTTCCACGGTATTCTGTGGAAGAAATTTTTGTTCAAATTCCAGAATTCATTGATAGAGAGACAAACGCTCGTCGAAAGTGTTCCACGCTTTTGCATGGAAACAAAAATTTTCCTATCAGTTTTTGGCCATATTTTTGTCGTTATAGGGACGAAAACTTTGTCGATAGAGTGATGAATGCATGGAAGAAATTTCTATTCAAATTCTGTAATTCGTTGATAAAGAGACAAACATTCGTCGAAAGTGTTCCACAGTTTTGCGTGGAAAAAAAATTTCCTAGCTGTTTTTGGTCATATTTTCGTCATTATAGGGAAGACAACTTTGTCGATAGAGCGACGAATGCATGGAAGAAATTTCTGTTCAAATTCCAGAATTTGTCGATAGAGAGACAAATGTTCGTCGAAAGTGTTCCACAGTTTTGCGTGGAAACAAAAATTTTCCTAGCAATTTTTCGCCATGTTTTCGTCGTTATAGGGATGACAACTTTGTCGATAAAGCGACGAAATGTAGAAAATTAATTAAAAAATCAATTTCAAGGCCACCATATAGAAGACACGTGGTGGCCAGTTTTCGTCTCTATATCGACGGATTATAAAGTTCGCCATTATATCCACGAAATAAGTGCCACAAAACATCGTGACCGTGCCCCAATTGAGACGACAAAATGTGGAAATAGTAATGAAAAACCGTCACAATTTTGATATTATTTATTATTGGCACTAGAGCGTGTTAATCCTGCTAAACACATAATTCAAATTTTTAGAGCGAACCTTGTGAGTAACTTTATTTATAATAGCCTGCATTACCGATCATGCCAAAACAGAATAACCTAAAGTTGTCCCTAGACCTCTCATTCTATCTTCTTCATAAAAGATTAATAATGTTCCCCACGAGTAGAAATATCACTTACTCTTGGTCTACTTTTTAATAGAAATTGCTTAAGAGACAAGTACTGATAATGAGTCTGGGATGAACTAGTAGTCCATAGGTATTAAATAGATCTTTGAAAATCATGATGATTAAATTAGGTCTTAAGCAACTGTTCTAATGATAGATTGAGAATGTGTATATATGAATTAAATACAACATACAAAAAAATGAAACTAAAAAAAAACCATACAAGAGAAGTGGTTAAAAATCAATAATTTTCATTTTACAAAATAAGTTAGGGAGAATAAATCACAAGAAATACTTCCCTTTTTAATTTATGAAGCTATATGAGCTGAGCAAAATTCCTGTGTAAATATAAACCAATTATCAGAAATGATTCTCATTTATTCCAAGAAACAGAAATATATGTACACAATATCATATTCTACTTAGAGAGAAAGAAAAAAATCATATTCAAGTATATGAATTCTTTCAATGTAACCAAGTGCGAAGCAAGATTAAAAATATACCTTTATCCACATACAAGAAAATTATTGCAGTGATTACCTGGATATGAAGAACAAACCGACCTGTTTGATTTAGCAGCAAGATGCATTGAAGGAGAGAATGGGACTGTGGCTTGGTTACCTCTTGGAACTAGATCTCAATATAATCCTTATATTCTAGGTCCTCTTCTTCATTTGTCATGTGACGAGGTCTTTCATCAGACTCTAGAATGCATAAAGAATCTATGTTTGGTGATGGGGAATATTCAAGTTCTAATGTTTGTCCCTCATCAAACATGATGCATTCCATGTTGATCTTGTTTTCTTGTGGATAAGGCCAAGTATAAGCTTCATTTTATTCTATAGTTTCTATAACTCCTAGATCTATAACCTTTCCAGACCTTGTATGAATTTCCTGTAGTGATGTTGGTGAGGTAGGAAAGGTGGGTAAATGTTGTAGTTCAACACTGTAAGTATATTGTACTGCTTTATTGTCATTAGAATGTGGAATGGATTGAAAAGGAATGTGCGTAGGGAATAAAGGAGTTTTATGAGAAGGTGATTGTGGTAAGTGCAATTTATTGGCTTGTGCGATTGATCCCACTGGGTAAATAGGATATTGTTGAAAATCTTGTGGAGGGTATAGAGGACTAGGTAGTGTTGCAACGTAAGACAGAGTATCCAAATGATCATAAGATGGGCCATAAAGGCTTTGTGAACAAGGTTGGTAGGGGTTAACTTGAGGCTGCAACAACTACCATGGTGTCAGAGTATTCACTGATTGATTATGAGAGTAGGGGAGTGCAGGGATGGAGCTCTGAACCATACATGTAGGCCACGATTTCCATGACAGTTGTGGTGCCATTTCATAAGGTGAACTTGTTGCAACTTCCATATCTCCTTGGCATGTTTTTTCCATCCTAGGAAAGGAAGAGAAACTACCCATGGAATTATTCAAACCACATATGCTACAAATTCTAAGGCTATCCAAAGGAAAATCCTTTGTGAGATGTTTCTTTTGGCACCGAGGGCAAACCGTTTCTTCAAATTCCTCATTTTTCCCAACCTGCAAAATATCCATTTGTGAATTTAGAGAGCTGATAATTTCAGATTCAAGTATTTTAAATAAATCACCAATTCGAGCTCTTGTAACTCCAATTCCTCCAGCTGACTTTAAAAACTAAGAAGAGGGTATATTCTTACTAGTCTTGAACTTTCCTCTTGAATACCTTATACATAATTCACAAACACCATCATATGGTAACTGGAATACATCACCTGTTCCCATCAAACTTAAAATTTCTAAATATTCATTTTTTATTCGTTTGAGTAAAAGTCTTTTCAAGGTGTCTTTCCCCAACTATCTTAGTTTTGATCTTTGAAGGTTGTATTGAAAGCGTTCGACATAGTCTTCCAAAATTTATTTTTCTCCCTGGGTTATTTCGAATATATCCTCATTGACCCTGTAATAATCTTGGTATCTTTTCAAGAATATATGTTACATGTCTTCCCAAGTTTGAATGCAGTCCCCACCTAGGCTCATGGACCATCGGGGCTGCTCCTTTCAAAGTAAGAGGAAATAAATTTCAAGTTTTGAACATCATATCCTCTACAAAGTATTTCCAATTGAAACAAAAATTCATCAGGGTCTTCGTTCTCCAGTCTGTGAAAATTTGGTAGAATGAATGGGGGAACGCGTTGAATTTGTGCCACTCCTCCTAGATCTCTAATAGGGAATTCAAAGGTAACAAATTATTCATCCTTCTCTCCTACCATATCTTCCCACAACATAGGTAGTTCTTCATGTGTTATCTTGAGGTTCCTCTTTCAAATGTTCCCGCCAATTTGTTAGTAGGATGGGTGGTGCTTACAACACCACTAAGTGATTTAATTGTAAAATAAGTCACACACTTGAATGAAATAAATAAACTCACACTAACTCTTTGCATTAAGAAAGAAACAAAATAATGAATGGCAATGGGTGTGGGGGAACTAGTTTTAGTGTATCTACCTTTTAAATCTCTAGGTCTGTTCATGAAAAACTGACATAAATCAAAACCTACAATGCTATTATTAATGTTGGATTTGGGGGTTCCTGTTGCAACATATGCATAGGTTCTCACCTCTCATCTTACCGCTCTCCCACCAACAGCCTATTACTAAACTTCATAGGGAAATTCTACCTATTCTACCTTACAGAACAACTCCCCAACAATGGCGCCAAAATGTTGGGTGTTTTATTATCTTAATGAATTCACCAAATATTTAATTTATCGACCATGGTTTGTAAACTTGGAGTTGACACAAAATATATGCTAAGGTAGAAGGGTACCTAGGATATCGTAGAAATATTTTAATAATGAAAATATCGAAAGATCTTTCAAAATGAAAAACCAAGTAAAACTTCAGAAATACAACTACTAAGTTAATTAGACTCGACCACAACCCATAGATCAGATTCGTATCAATATATCCTACTCTACTCTATGAACAATAACTAAAAAGGTATAAACAATATTATTCTAAGAAACGAGACTTGATCGAAAGTAAACTACTCTCTATAGTGAAACCTATTTTTCAATTATTCAACTTATAATATATGAATTATAAATTCTATGAACAAGTTTAGAACCCTATCAATGAAATGATTCAACTTATAGCTCACTATATGAAGACAATAAATTATATTATCTAAGGCAATATTACAACTACTTAATATACCTAACAAATTCAATAGTTAAACTATACATGCATTTAATAAATACTCAAAACTAAGCTAAATTATCTAATTCTATTCCCCTTGAGGATTATGAGGATATGTATCAAATGTGACAAGAACTGGAGGTGTATTGAAATGACTTTCAAAGGTAACAATGAAACTTAACTACAAATAGATGTAACCTAAAAAGTGTCCAATTACAAGTGATTGTAAACATTATAATCTATTCTTTATTCATAAGAAAATGACTCTACTTGTATTACTTAAGACTAATTTGAAATGAGATGTTATTATAAATCTAAGCATATGCAAATGACTTGGAAATACATGTAATCTAGATGCAAGTAGAAAAATTAATAAAGATATTTTATTTCTGAAACAAGTCACATCCTATGAACATCTTCATTAACTATGTGAAAGGAAAAACAAATCCTATGCTTAAACTAAGAAACCATAAAAACTAATGTGCTTTGGAGAATGAAATGACTTAACAAAAATGAAGTAAACTAAGTTAAGGATGAAACTGACAAGTTCTAGATTAATAACAAGTTCAGAAATCAGATATAAAAGATCAACTACTGAAACATAATCTAAGAAGTAAACTAAGACAAATTTAAAGAAACGAATGAAAACTAAAGATGAATATGAAGCTTTAATTGATCTCTATATGGTGCAGAACAAGGTCCTAATTACATGTATACATGCTGATCAATTACAATAAATATTACAATTCGGAAATCCAAGAAATTGAATCCTAAATAAGCAGAAAAACAATGCATAAAATATTAAAGTTCATATGACAATCCGGATGACAGTCTGAAATACAGCTCGAATGACAGTCTGGGTGACATAATATGATATAAACTAAGAGAGTAAGCGAACTAAATGATCTAACGCCATCTAGTTTATGCATATGAACCTGTAGTGCAAGGAAAGCAGTGAATAAGTTGTTTAAACTTGAAATAACAAGAAGCAACTACACTCATTCATATCTAAGGAAAGAAACCATTTTCTATTGCATAATAAAGCAGAGCTGAAACGTAAGTGAAACTAATCTATAGCTATGGTAACATTAACAGAACTAAATCTAATGATAAACGAATCTTGAAATACTGAAATAATTAAATTTTATCTAATTGCAATGGGAAACGATAAAAGGTAAACTAACAAAAACTAAGTATGACCAGTCGTTCTAAATTCTGAAAATGTAAATTGTATTAACAGCAAGAAATATGTTACAGGAAACAAAAGTGACACCATCTACAGGAAAACCAGATTAAATACTGAAAATGAAAACTACTTATCTACATAAAAGAAATAACGCAATATACACAATGAAAAACTTATGGTTGTTGAGGGGACCTTCTCAGCAATCAGGGATTTGAAGCTAACTCAAATCAATAACCAATAGAACATCAATAGCTAAAAACCAAAAAATTCCATTAATTGAAAAAGATTACAAAGCGTTTTCTAACTCAACATTTCTATGCATAAAATCACTAATGCATTTCTCCACCAGAGGCATATTTATATAGTTTTTTAACAATGAGAGAGCAGCTCGATGATTTCAATGGTCAAACTCTCTAAAAATAGAGGAAATTAATAGCTCAAGGAATGTTTCATGACAATGCATAGGCCTCCTGCCTGATTCCATGGGCATTGGTTCTCTTCATGCGAGTAGTTGGTGCGTTGATTCTCTTTGACATCGGCAGAGGATGCGCTGTCAATATGGGCGGACGGGAACGTGGATATTCTAGAATGAAGGCTCACGAACTGTGAGGACCATGTTGTGAACATAGCCCATGTCACATTTTTTGTCTTTATTGCTCCAGAATATCCCAACCAATGAATCCAATGGTGCGAACGGAGGGTTGAACAATGGTTCAATCGTGGTTGGGCGTGTTCAACATGAACAGGTATCTAAATAAGATTCTATTTAAAAACCATAGCCTGCATAATGGAGTCTATTTTCCATATAAGTCGATAAATGCTAAATTAATGTTAATAAACCATAAAATGATAATAATTAATCAAGATTCGTGTGATATTGAAAATGTATTCATACCTGAGTTCAAATGGTGGTTTGAATAGCAATAAGTATGACTTATAATATCAAAAATGGTAAAAATAATTCCCACAGAGCATGTTTAATGATAAAAAATGATGATAAAAATTGGCATCAACACTCCCCCAAACCGGAGATATGTTAGGTCCCACTGAGCAAAACAGAGAGGAATTCAGGAAGAAAGTTGAGTTATGGTAGCAGCTGCCTTCGACTTGGAAGAGTAAGTAGATTTATCCCTAAGACTCTTGAACTGGTCCTTCAAGGCTTTAGGGCCTCAACCAGAGAGAAATGTCTAAAGTTATTTTGGCATTGTTCAAATCTTCAACACTCTTCACTTGTAAGCATCATTCTTTGTTCTCTTCACAAAGCTCAGAGATTAATTCAGCATACTTCTCATTCTAGATGTTTAACTGTGCTATGTCTTGATTCAATCTGTTCATAGTCTAATGGAGTGGATTAGATGGTTCTGTAAAACACTTGGGGTATTTTTGAGGGCTCGATCCCTTTAGACATGGTTCGGGATCAACAAATGTAGTGTGTTCCTCAAGAGCCTCATCTTCAATGTGTGCGAGGGCAAGTTCAAAAGCAGGATCTTCAAGCAAATGGGTAGAGATATTGGCTAAAGCATGAAGGGATGTTTCAAGGACAAGGTTGTATGTCTAGTCATCACGGCTATCTGACTGCATTAGACGAATTATGGACTGATCGATAGACTGGATGACTGCCTGGTTAGCAGACTGATCACGATTGACCTTTCTTGACTTAGTGGGTATCAGTGAAAAGAATGGGGGTTTCGTGGTAGTGTCCTCGTGGACAGGATCATGAGAGGAGGATGAATGGACAAGGTGCATTTCTCCTGAGGTATCCTCATCAAACCCTACAGACTTAGAATTTCTTTTTACTTGGGCTACGTTTTGAGCAGGCTTATCATCACGAGTTTGGAATCGGTGATGCTTTTGAGAGGTAGGGGCTTTAGCAAGGAGCTTCTTGACCAAATGGGGGTTCAATACTCCAAACACAAATATTTTCCCTTTTTCCTTGAACTAATGACTGATCAGTATTTTAATGAGACATCGATGATATAGGAAACTAGAGGGGTTAGTGATATTTTTTCTAACCTGGCTCGACATTTTTTCTAGGATCTTTAGAAAATAAAATGGGAAATTTAGGGCCTAGTTATTAACGAAATGTGCCAATAATATAAGGTGAAAAGCTTTGAAAATGGTGTACTTACCTTCACAGCTGATCAAATGGATGATGATAGTCAAGGGCTTGATATATTCTGGCTAAATCCACTCCCTGTGGTACCCTTTTGTGTTTGCAATGTGTTGGTATTCATCCTTGAGGGAGAATTCATGAGTCATCCATGGGCAAAAGAGGTGCTTGTGTCAATAGGCACCCTCCCTAGGCAAGTTTGTGGCTAATGCAATAGACTCCTCAATCACAGGAAAGGTAAGATGGCCAACCTTATCCATTTTTCCATCGAATCCTTTGGAAAATAGTAGTGAGATCTCGTCATCGTGGCCCTCAAGAAGATGAAGGAATAGACCTGAACCTGCTCGAAGAAACACTTCATGGCATCGTTTAAATTCGAGGATACAGAGCAAATCTTGGTAGCTTCTAGGCTCATAGCATATCGGAATTGTTAAATAGAGGTCGAGGGATGCAGATGGATACATGGGATGCAAGAAATTACAAGAGATGGGGCTTGATAGACTCATGAAATATGAGTCCAAACAGAATGAAGCAAAATTCATGCAGGCATTGGTTTAAAATGTGATCCGTTTGGACGGTTGAATAATCGTTAGCAGAGACTAAGCACGTTCAAACGATCATGCTATCATGCAAAGATCTTGAATCATGTGCCATCATAAAAATGCATGCATTGGTGAATTCATATGGTTATGATATATTCAAGCATGTCCAAAGTAAAATTTGGACAAGTTGAATGTAATTTTCATCATGAGATTATAAGCATAGGTGACATAAAAGATCATGGTGACTTTTAATTAATACAAGGACAAATCGCATGCATATAACTTAATGAAGAGTTAAAACCATATGATAGCCAAAGAAATGAGTCTAAAAATAAAAATAATGCATGGTTAATTGATTTATTTGATGAAGTCGAGATGAGCAAAGGAAAGAGATCGAGTGTAGAGATGACATTTGATTGATCCCTGGTATGGTGAGTCAATTTAATTATGTTAGCAAAATTCAAAATTAGATACCTTAGCATACTAAATCATGTTGTTGTACACTATGACTTCATTCTGATCACCATTCGGCACTTCATTCGGATCGTCATTTGACCCTTCCTTCGATCCTTCATATGGACCTTCTGTACAAAATGTGCTTTGTTGGATATGACTGCTGCTAATTATGCAGAGAATTTTTGGGGGGCTTTCAGCACACAAAAGGATGATGTAAGCATGTAAGCCTACTTTTTTGAAACTCTACTCCCTCTCTTCTTTATTTATCATGGATTGTAACAATCTTTTGCTACTTGCATTATCCTGAAAACACCTATCATTTTTTCAGATATAAATGAATCTTTTTATAAATAATCAGAAATTAAAGATAGTTCTGAACCTTCATCAAACCAAAAATATGGTGTGTCCTCAAGCCATCAAAGAAAAGTGATTAATACTCAAATGCTTTCAATTAAGAGTTTAGCCAATAGCTCTAAAATGTTGTTATTATTTTCGTAAGAAAAATAAATACTACCTAATAAATGGAGATAATTCAGATATGTACATTCATTAAAAAATAACAATGCTTATGAAGACCATATGAATAATGATAGTATAACTGATGTGAAAAATTTCATAGGAAAACCAGTCATCCATGACTCATTTTAAGGATCTCTTGTCATCCAAATAATATAGATAAAGTTCACCCTGGAGTTTGTGATATTTCTATAGTTATGGGTCTCATTTCTAGGATAATCATATCTTAGGTATTGTTTGAACTAGATAACAAGGCTCAGGACCAACTTACAACCATTCTCTAATGATAGTATAAATAATTGGCCAAAATATGTATTTGTATACTCAGGTTTTTTTAGATGAGCCATGTGCATAGTGATGCATTAACCATATCTCTTTTACTTGATATTGCGCTGCTTACAGCAGGCTTCTTCAGTACCCCGGTGGGTTCATCTTGGTATCATGCAAGCATATCCCCTCTACCAATGAGCCTATTCAATACCCCGACGGTTTTACTTGCATTTACCGAGCTTCCTTGTTTAATATTTTACTTAGCATGGATCCGCTGCCAATGAGCATGTCCAGTACCACGGCGTGTTTGCTTCGTATAATGATTTTAGTATGTGGAATCTGGTGTGATCTAGAGCATGTTAAGCCTGCTAAACACATAATTCAAATTTTTAGGGCGAACCTTATGAGTAAATTTCTTTATAATAGCTTGCATTAGCGATCATGCAAAAAGAGAATAACCTAAAGTTTTCCCTAGACCTCTCAGTCTATCTTATTCATAAAAGATTAATAATGTTCCCCACAAGTAGAAGTATCACTTACTCTTGGGCTTCCTTTTAATAAAAATTGCTTAAGAGACAAGTATTGATAATGAGTCTGGGATGAACTAGTAGTCCATAGGTATTGAATAGATCTTTGAAAATCATGATGATTAAAGTAGGTATTGAGCAACTATTCTAATGATAGATTGGGAATGTGTATATATGAATCAAATACAACATACAAAAAAATGAAACTAACAAAAAGAATCATAGAACAGAAGTGGTTAAAAATCAAGAATTTTCATTTTAAAGCATGAAACAAATTTAAGGAAAAGCATGAAACAAATTTAAGGAAATCTATGCATATGCAAATTACTTGGAAATAAATGTAATCTAGAAGCAAGTAGAAAAATTAATAAAGATATTGTATTTTTGGAACAAGTCCCATCCTATGAACATCTTCATTAACTATGTGAATGGAAAAACAAATCCTATGCTTGAACTAAGAAACCATAAAAACTAATGTTCTTTGGAGAATGAAATGACTTAATAAAAATGAAGTAAACTAAGTTAAGGATGAAACTGACAAGTTCTAAATTAATAACAAGTTCATAAATCAGATATAAAATATCAACTACAAGAACATAATCTAAGAAGTAAACTAAGACAAAGTTAAATAAACGAACGAAAACTAAAGATTAATATGGAGCTTTAATTGAAGTCTATATGGTGCAGAACAAGGTCCTAATTACATGTATAAATGATGATTAATTAAAAGAAATATTAAAATTCAAAAATCCAAGAAATTAAATCCTAAATAAGCATAAAAACAATGCAAAAAATATTGAAGTTTGTATGACAATCTGGATGACATTCTGGATGACAGAATACAATATAAACTAAGAGAATAAGCAAACTAAATGAACTAATGCCAACTAGTTTGTGCATATGATCCTGTAGTGCAAGGAAAGCAGTGAATAAGTTGTTTAAACTTGAAATAACAAGAAGCAACTACACTCATTCGTATCTAAGGAAAGAATCCATTTTCTATTGCATACTAAAACAGAGATGAAATGTAAGTGAAACTAATATATAGCTATGGTAACATTAACAGAACTAAATCTAATTATAAACTAATCTTGAAATACTAAAATAATTAAATTTTATCTAATTGCAATGGGAAAAGATAAAAGGTAAACTAATAGAAATTAAGTATGACTAGTCATTCTAAATTCTGAAAATGTAAATTGTATTAACAGTAAGAAATATGTTATATGAAACAAAACAACACCATCTACAGGAAAAGCAAATTAAATACTGGAAATGAAAACTAATTAACTGTAGAAAAGAAATAACGAAATATACACAATGAAAAAACTTTGGCTGTTGAGGGGCCCTTCTCATCAATCAAGGATTTGAAGCTAACTCGGCTCAATCACAAACAGAACATCAATAGCTAAAAATGAGAAACTTCCATTAACTAAAAAGATTACAGAGCATTTTCTAACTCAGCGTTTCTATGCATAAAATCACTGCTTCCTTTGTCTACCAGAGGCGTCTTTATATAGTTTTTTTACAATGAGAGAGCAGGTCGACCCTTTCAATGGTTGACCTTTGTAAAAATAGAGGGCCTTTATATCTAGAGGAATGGTTCATGACAATGCCTAGGCCGCATGCCTGATTTTGTGGGCGTTGGTTCTCTTCACAAGAGCAGTTGGTGCGTTGATTCTCTTTGACATGGGAAGAGGATGCACTGTCAAGTTGGGAAGACAGGAAAGTTGATCTTCTAGAATGAAGGCTCACAAACCATGAGGTCCATGTTTCCAATAGAACCCATGTCACATATTTTGTCTTTATTGCTCCAGAATATCCCAACCAACAAATCCAATGGTGTGAACGGAGGGCTGAACAATGGTTCAAATGCAGCTGGGTGTCTTTAGCATGAACACGTGTCTAAATGAGAGACTATTTAAAAACCATATCCTGCAAAATGAAGTCTATTTTCCAAAAAAGTCGAGAAATGATAAATTAATGTTAATAAACCATAAAATGATAATAATTAATCAAGATTCATGTGATATTGAAAATGCACTCATACATGAGTTCGAATGGTGGTCTAAATAGCAAGAAGTATGACTTATCATATGAAAAATGGTAAAAATAACGCCAACAGAGCACGTTTAATGATCAAAAATGATGAAAATAATGGACATCAACACCAAGTACAATCTATAATCCTATGTTGATGACTAAGAAATTCAACAATGAAACAAGTGATCAATACACAATATGATTCATGGGAAAGGAAATTTCATTACATTAATGGAATAAGAGAGATAAATTACAACCAAGATGCTAAGTGTTGAGAAGTCCCTTCTCAAGAAAACCCTTGCCTCCAAAGCTTTAAACTTTTCCACCTAGTGCCTACTCTTCTTAGCTATATTTGGCCAAAGTCTTGATTTTTTAGCATAATCTTCTGCCCTTTACCTATGGGGGATGAGCCAAGATTTATATCCATGGGAGGATAGGGAAGGTTGAGATTATCATGGGTGAGGTGGAGAGGAGATCCTATAAGGAGGGATCTCGATCCTAGGTGGTCCAGGAGTCTACGTATGAGGTTTCCATGAATCCAAGGTTCAATAATCTTTGTGAAACTTCTCTTTTTAGCTTTAAAAATCAAGCACCGCTCTTTGTCAACTAAGACAAAGCGTTACCCATAGTGCACTACTCATTGTGAGAAGGCATGTGGAGGCAGCACCTCTTTTTGTTCATGGAAAACATGCATTACACATCGGGGTAACACACATTTTCCATAATAAAATTGTGGTGGTGGAAAAAGGCATGAAATCACTGATCCTATCCCAAATTCATGTTCACAACTTGGGTATTTGAGGAAAGTTCTGATGCTTGGTTCTCATAATATGATGATGACGAGAAATGTGTGTAACAAAACGGCATTTTTTACACATTTTCGGTTACCAATCTGATATGAAACGGGTACAGATATATTAACCTCACTTCTCCAAACCACTTCCACCCATATATTTGATCATATACATGAGTGGAGATGATGACATAGGTTGATAAAAGCTCCCATTCCCGATCATTTTCTTGTCGATTGGTTCACCAAATATTTACTTCAACCCATTTCTAGGGATGTTTCCATGGGAGGTTTTGTTACTGAGGAACAAGACATTAGTCGTGCTCATTTCCTTGAATTGGTTTATTCCCAGTAAGGCACATTGTATGAATTAATACCCCGTGATCCTCGTCCTACTTCGGACTCTTCAAGACCTTCAACAAAACCACCTGCTGATGGAGTTCTTGGTTTTGTCCACACACAATCGATGGAAAAATCCTCAAAAAAACAAAACCAATCCATTGCATTTGCTAATATTTTGAATCCCAAGACTACTTCCCATCTTGTTGTTTCGACTGAAGTGAATGCAGTTCAATCCTTAGAATCTTCAGGAACAAAGAAGAAAGGAAGGAACAAATCCAATAAATCTGAAAGTCAACTAAAAGGAAATAAATCACAAAACCATAATGTTGAATACAAGAATAAGAGAAAGGGAAAGTTTCCCTTCCTTATATATGGAGGTGACCACTTCACCAAAGAGTGTCCTCGTTGTGAGGAGTTGAGTAAATTTATTAAAAAAACTCTCATCCTGGTAGTTTTAACAGATCATTTCCCCACCCAACATCAATTTATTAACCACCATTCCTTGCATGGGTCTTCTTCATCATCTATAGATGAAGTTAAAATGATGTCCAGTGAATCCATTAGTATTACTACTAGATCCCAGAGTTATGACCCTCCACTAGTGAAGAAGACTAATAATGCTCCAATAGATAAAACTTTAGCTTCCATCCCTACTCCTACTAATGGTCCCCAGATCGAAAAACATGTTCTCGACACAGTTCTTCGACCACCTAAGAGTACAATTCACAAATCAATATTCAATCCTAATGCATGTGCTGCCCAATACTACAATGTAATTGAAGATCTGACTCAGGCATCGTGTGTTATGTCGACTCTCAAAGTAATCCAAACACTCCCTGTACAACAGAAGAAATTTTTTCAGTTCTTGGAGCTATGGCCCCTAAACATAAAAGCATTATCTCCTTGAAACTGAACTATTTCAAGTCCAAGATCTCCCATCAACTAGCCTTCCAATTATCTATGAAAGTTATTGTGAAGATAATCCATTGTATCGTAATGGAAAAGGGTTCCTCGACTTCGGTCATGTCTCCGTATTGCTAGAGAGATATTGGATCTCTAGAGATTAATTATTAACCTACGACATTAAAGGCATTCGATGGTCATGGTTTTCATCTCTATAGACTATTGTCCTCCCTCCAAGTCGAACTTGGGGAAAATCTGTCTCCATTCAAATCGAAGTTGTCAATGCTCCGTTAGACTACAATCTTTTCCTATGTAGGAATTGGTTCTACGTTATGCAGGATATTTCCTTGTCTATGTTCTAAATATTCCAATTCCCATTATAGGGAAATATCGTCACGATTGACCAATTAGATTTTTTTTCACCAGACACGAGTTCCAATTTTGTGAACAATGTTCCACTTCTAACTTCCTCAGCCTCGCAATACCGAAACATTATAGTAGGTATTCTTAAAGATTCCTTGCTTATGGGAGTATTTCGGTTGAATAGTCTTCCTTCTACTTCATACGCCGCGTCTATGAACATGATCGCATCCTCGAGCTAGGACACCCTAGATCAAGGAAAATCAATTGTTGATTCGACATCATTGAGTCATTTTGAAGAAACTTACCAAGCTATCCAATCAATGAGTGACCCCACCATCAACGATCATATTTTGGTGCAATCTAACCCTTATCACCTACCATATTGGTTCGACTCCCCCCCCCCATCTCTTGATTATCTTTTGCACACTATTTCGACTGATGAGTCCATCATGGAATTCATTCCTTTAGACGATATTCCTTGGAAATATCATCATCATTGATCCTCTTTCCTTCCCAATTACCATATGGTAGAATACCATTTTGAAACAATGGTTTCATCTAATATTGTAACCACTCATCCATAATGTTGATTCCAAGGTTAATTTGAGTAACATTACTAATACCATTCTGGTCAATATATGAGTGAAGCTCAGAGTTGTAGAAAAAATCCACGTACGAAAAAAATTCTTCTGCTTCAAAACTTAAGTCTTATATGACCCTTTTCAAGGAATTCAGATATATTTTCACTTGGACATATGAAGAAATTCCAAGGATAGATCCTTAAATTATGGTTCACAATATTAGGACTTACCCTTACGCCAGACCATTCCATTAGAAATTACATCAGGTTCATCCACGAAAAGCAGCATCCATTAAGGAATAAATTGAAAACTTCTCAAGGCTGGGTTCATTTACCTTGTACCATTGATAGAATGGTTGTCTAATATTCCTATGAACAAAAAATAGGGAACAATTAGGGTTTGTATCAATTTCTAGCACCTTAATAGGGATTGTCCTAAGGACAACTTCCCTACTCCTTACATCGATCAAATCATCGATAACTACATCAAAAGCCTCATCTTTTCATTCATGGATAGACTTTCTGGATACAATCAAATAGAGATACTCCCGTCTGATCAACAAAAAACAACCTTCATTTTTCCATGGGGGACCTTTTCCTATAAGAAGTTACCTTTTGGTTGAAAGAACATAGATACTACCTTCCAATGTGCCATGTCTTACACTTTCCATGACATCAAACGCATCATGGAACCTTACCTTGATGATTTGATTGCTCACTCGTAGCAGTGGGATCATCATGTTGACTATATGAGATCCATTTTTCTCAGATGTCACCATTACAACATATGTTTGAATCTACATAAGTTTGTTTTTTGTGTCAAGACTGGAAGAATACCTAGATTCATCATTTCCAAGGATGGCATCCATATAGATCCATTGAAAATTGAAGCCATCTTGGCCCTACCCCCGCCTATGAACGTTACTAAACTTCAAATTTTGCAAGGGAAGGAAAACTTGTTGTTTTGATTCATATGTAACTATGTTCAAAAGACACATGGTTTCATGCGTCTATTAAAAAAGGACACACCCTTTGTTTGGGATGACCTTGCATAGCATGCATTCAGCACTCTCAAACACACCATTACACATGCACCGATCCTGCAACCAACCAAATATACCAAGGATTACTCCATGTACGTGGTTGCATCATTACCCACCATCAGCATGGTACTTGTTCAAATAGATGAACACGACCACAAACATGTGATTTATTACCTTAGTAAGAGTCTTCTAGACTCTGAAACTCATTGTTCACATGTGGAGAAGTTAGCTCTGGCCACGGTCATCGGGATCCATAAATTTTGTCACTACATCTTGCTTCATACAGCCACAGTATATGCATATTTCAATCCCATGTATTACATCTTGACTTGTCAAGTGATTGGGGGAAAATACTCTCGTTGGATTGTTATCCTCTAGGAATTTGAGTTAGAATTTGCAAAATCCAGTTTTAAGTAGTCCCTTGTCTTGGCAAAGCTTATGCATGACCTTCCCCATATTCTTGAGGATACACAACCCTCTTATTCATTTCCATATGAATCATTGTTCCTCATTAGTATGTCTAACCCCTGGTATGGATACTCAATTCTCTATCTCTAGACTCAACACTTCCATCCTGCCATAACTCGAGACGGAATCCGTCATATTCGTCATCATGCTAGTTACTATATTCTCATCAATGATACATTGTACCATTGTGGCGTTGACACAATATTTTGGCGCTACTTAACTCACGAAGAGGTTGAAGTGCTTTTAAATGACTGTCACTCTGGAGATTGTGGCGGTCATCTTTCTGGGATGGATACCACCCAGAAAATTTTACGCACTTGGTACTTTTGGCCCTTGATCTTCAAATATTGTATGGAAGTCATTAAAAACTATCCACCGTGTCATCTTTTCACATCCAAAAAGCACACCCACCTTGCTTCATTGCATCACATCATAGGTGTTAGTCCATTCACAAAATGGGACATGTATTTCATGCATTGTAATCCTACCTCATCCAGGGGGCATGGTTACATCATTGTAGTTGTGTATTACTTTTCAAAGTGGGCTGAGGCTATTCCTACATATGCCGAAGATGGAAAAATTGCTTCCCTGTTTCTTTTCAATCACATCATCTCTATATTCAGAGTCCCTCAAGCTATTGTGACTGACCATGGTTCACATTTTCAAAATAAAATGATGTTGAAACTGAGTGCCAAACTAGGTTTTCACCACAACATTCCACACCCTACTACCCACAAGCCAAAGGCCGGGTTGAAGCCATCAATAAAGTATTGAAAACCATGCTTCAATGGATGGTAGGATGAGCCAAATACAGTTGGCACTTACAATTATTTTCCACATTATGGGCCTAGAAGACTACTGTCAAGACATCCATTAGCTTCACACATTTTCAGTTGGTGTATGGGATGGAGGCTACTCTCCCGATAGAATGTGAACTCCCTTCTCTAAATCTTGCTGTAGAATTTCTACCCATACCACTCCGGAGGAAGAACAGTTATTATACTTGAACAAGTTCAATGAAACTCGCCGGGATGCCACCTTGTCAACTGAGGTGCATAAATAACAAATTAAATATTAGTATGACAAATCCATTCAACCTCTCCTATTAAATGAAGGTGACATGGTACTGACATATGACCGGAAAACATAATAAGTTGGGGAGTGG
This sequence comes from Pseudotsuga menziesii, assembly GCA_001517045.1. NCBI lineage: Eukaryota > Viridiplantae > Streptophyta > Pinopsida > Pinales > Pinaceae > Pseudotsuga > Pseudotsuga menziesii. Next base: position 103,126 of record LPNX010762474.1, read on the forward strand.
AAATTTGGAATCCATGTGGCATGGGCCCTACATTGTTAGTCATGTATATGAATGAGGTTGGAATACCCATGCTCGTAATAATGTCTCAATACAAAATGGGGATCAAGGATCAAACAATGGTATTTGATCAATACATATATATATATAGTTGGTAGTACACAATGATGGCCTCAATGGGAGGTTGAATACGAATACCAATATGAAGAACTATTACATAGGAACAATGGCATTCTCATGGAATTAAATATGAAATATCATAACAACTAATTCTTTGTTGAATCTGGAGGTGTACACAACTGTATGGACTCAATGAATCAGAGACAGAATATCTGAGGTATAATAAATAACATCAAGTACTGTAGATAAATGAAAGCATGAAACTCAAGGGCTTCTAAACATTGTCGCCAACGTATCCCATAAATCACAAGGGGCATGAAACTGTATGGGTCCCAAGAATAGACTCACCAATGTGCTAGAGTCAGCTGACAACCGAGGTAGTTGACCAAATCATTAAGGAACCAATACCCTGTATGAATATAATGGTGCGATGATGGAGTTGAAGTCGAGCATGTGAGACACAACCAAACCTAAAGGCACTAAGGGCTCTTTTCAAGTGGTCTAAGGAACCCATCAATGAGGTGGATGAAACCAAGATATAGGGACCTCTGGTTCTATCCTCTAGAATAGATGTGTTGACATCAACATAGGGAGACCTACATCTACCAAGTAAATGAGGTTTCCTCGATAGAAGCGTGAGGGGGACAACTAGATACATGGAAAAATAAGGGAATTGAGACACTAAATGGGGATAGGGGTAGGGGAATATGGGGGACTCAAAATTCCTTTGTTTAGAGTATGATAGCGGGGTTGACATGATAGCATATGATACTGACTCATGAGGAGGCGATCATAGCTATGAAACCGGGGAGATGATTGCAATGGGAAATACTTGGGGAAGTAACTAGACAAGTGATATCCATGGGATCCAAGGTAGACTCGTCGAAGAGTACTCTAAACAAAGGTGACCCAATGGGGGAAGGCTGGCATAATGTGAGACCACATGTGGGAACTGAAAGGCATTGTTTGAGATTTCTTCATAGTTTAAGGAGAACGAATAAGGGATAGAAGTATGCTCAATATGATACTATCTCATGGATTTTTGTCGAGCCCAAGACGGTAAATACTCGATGGTGTTTTCATGTTTAGAGAGTCTGAAAACAGGAAGAAAAATCCAATGGGTATTTTTTTTGTACAATAGTCTCCTAAGTCTGAAAAAAGATAAACTTGTACAAAGGAGATCTCTCCTAGATGAAAGGGGCAAAGAGACTTCTTGTCCAACCAGGCCAAAAAAGGTTAAACCTATACGGATTGGAGGGTCATTCAAATACTTTTACGAGCATGAAAGAAACCAAGTTTTCTCAACGATATTTTCTTTATGAGAGGGATGGAAATAGGTGAAATACAACCCATGAGTGATGTTTTTCGTAAGTTATAGTCCCAATGTCTGATAACGCAAAAAATGATACAAAGGGAAACGTTCCTAGATGGAAGGTTCAGGATGGTCCTTTTCTTTAAATAGTCTACATAGTTTGAAAAATGAGATAAACGAGGCCACACATATGCCCTTTCAAATACTTTAACAATCGTGAAAGGAAGCAAGTGTGCTCGACAACATTTTCATTCTTTTAGGAGTCAGAAAAGAGCTTAACAAAAACTATGTAATGGTCAGTCAAGCAAGGAGGAAGTGTTCGATGTACCAAAAGGGGTGATGGTGTGAACATGGTTAATATGAATAACAATGGAACATTGGTGGGGCCTCCTTGTGGAGCGGTGGATGGAGGTAAAATAAGTCCAATTTTGTAGTATGGATGGAGCGAATGGCTCATGAACATGCCAAAACATATGGGGTTTTATTTACATGGTGGCATGCAAATCAAGGTGACTCTAGGAAATGGCCCAGGAAATCATAGGGAGAGCGAGACATTGGGGATCTCAGAGATGATGTAGAGGATGATGAAGCAATGTAGGATACGATTTCCCAATGTGGGCTGCTAAATTTCTTCCAGATTCCCTTTAGCAGTGCATGATATGCTTTCTCAATGTGGGCTACTGAAGTCCTAGAGTAAGTGGAAGAAAAGGAAGGGAAAAATACCTCAGTAAAAGGGGGAACTTGGCCCTAGAAGACAAAATTACAAGTCGGCCTCAAGAGTGAAAATCAAGTCAACTGAAGAATATAAATAGAATTGTTCTCACACTTCATTTGACACATTCACACAACTCATCTTCTTCTCTCCACAAGTGCACACCTCCAAGGATTGCAAAGCAAAGGGAAGAAGCATAATTTTTGGGATCTCTCATTCACTTATTCTATTGGAAGATTATCTACCCTTTTTAAGGTTTTTTGTGAAGGAGGGTGAACCTTTCTTGTTCTAGGGCTCAACTTCATATTTTTTATTGTACTTGAATTGGATTTATTTCTTCTAGAAAACTTTACAGGGTTTTCTCTTGTTTGGGTTTCTCAAGGTAAAATATTTGTGTCTCTTGTGCATGGTTCTCTTTAAGTGATCCTTGTTTTATTTTCTGTTGCAAGTGAATAATGATATGCAATGAAATTGTGGGATGGAATAAATGGTTGAATTATTATTGTGAAATAATAATCAAGGATTGAAAATTGGATTAAAATTTAACATTTATCACCATGGGAGTAGGAAATTACTAAGTATATTTGAGAACCTTATTTTGGTTATTATTGCAAGTATATTGCTTCATTAGATGCTTGATTTTTTCTTTTTATTGTTCCACTACGTATTTTCTAGATGTACCTACGGTTCTTATCACTCCAAGATGAAAGAGATTATATTTATCTCTAATTAAAGAATTACAATTAGAGATAAATTGTAATTATATAAGTACAAAAACAAAATAAGGACTAATAAGCTTAATAAAAATTATATAAATACAATGGGTATTTGACTTAGGTATCTTTCATTCTCCAACTGAGAGTTTAAGTGTTCTAAATTTAGATAGATATCTTTCAATGCACCAAGATTTAAACCAATCAATTGATTATCAAGCTAGTGAGCTCAAAGCTCATTGTGTTTAACAAATACGGTTTCCAAAATATTTCAAGATGGATCTAGTTGGCTAATTCCTTAGAGGTAAAACTGTAAATCATTATAGATGGACACCTTGATCAATCCACAAGGTTCAATATTTTTACTATCCCACTTGGATTTATTTGAGGAATCAGTGAGGATAGTTTTTTTTCTCAAGATAATCTTATACATCCTTTTACTTTGTAGGACATCCTCTATATGGACTTTCCATGAAAAGTAGTTGATATTAGTAAATAAAAGATCACTTGAATTAGCCATATTATAATATGCAAATGATATGACTTTAAAAGGAAAAACAAATGGTCTAGATGTAAAGATCTTAAAAAAAAATAGGTGGTTTTAAAAAAGTAGCATTGAAAATAGACTTTGGAGGTTAAAGTTATGCCCTCTTTTGAAAAAACATAAAAATTAACCAAGGTGCCATATGATAGAGAGAGCTTGGTCCACATGGAGATGAGGTTATTGAGTAATACTTATCTCTATTCACTAACTTATCATATAAGCTCAATTTTACAAATAAGTTATTTTTTTAAATAAATGACCCACTTTTATAAAAACAAGTGAGAAACACATTTACAATGGAGTTACTTTATAAATTAAAGTTACATATTTTTTCCAAATAATAACCTGATAAAAAGAAAGACTTGAGTTTAAGACCTCTTACTTGATTAAAAACCATTCAACCAAGTGAGATAAACATAAGATATAGTAATGCTATAAAGGATAATTGTTTTTTGTTGGTGTCATTTTCAACATATACTTAAAAAACATGTTTTCCATACAAAACACTCTACACAACCATATACAAACAACAAATAAACTTTCCAAACTAAAACTTCTCAATTTTAGAGCTAGATTTTGGTTAGTTTGCTTAATGCAAGTATTCTCTCTGTTTTTGTTTATTGTGATCAAACAAGGTGCATGGCAAAGAGTATATGCAATCAACAAAACCCTTCCCACTCTATTTTTTAATTCTTGTGTTTGCGCGTAATGCTTAACAAAGAGCATACACAGGTTGAAAGGAGAGAAAATTGAGAAGAAGAAAAAAACAAAGTTGAAATCTAAAACAATAAGAGAAATATTTAAACAAATGTAAATGCAAATTGTATACCTTCTGATCTGGTAAAATGGTTGTATATTGGGAAAACTGAATCCTTTTCAACTAAAACAAAAAATGTTTCTAACTAGAATCAACACTCTAGACGCAATGGAACACCTCTCTCAACTAGGAAAATTTGTAGGGGTGAAATTTAGCCCATGAGCTAATTTTAACCTTTTTTTTCAAAAAAAAAAGATTCACCAATTTCCATTGTTTATAAATTGTTTTGCCCAAATTCCATGTGATAATTTTTTTTACTCTAAAAATTGCCAAAAAGTGTCCAGAAACCATATAAACTCTTTATAAAATTGAATATTTTTAGAAAAATGTCTCCCAACATTTTATGGTTGGAAATTTAAGGATTACTAAATTCGCCAAGGTTTCTACCCTTTAAAAAAAAATTATGGATCCTTAAATTTTTCCCTGCTCTCAACTAAAAAATGCATAGAAATTGTAAAATCCATAAATCCTATTATGCATATAGTTACAGAAGCATAAGGTTTTGATCAACAATAGAGGTTACCAGGTCTTCATAAACACTCTAATACCATGTATGACTAAAACATGGTATTTTTAAACATGTTGAACAACTTAAGCAATAGTTCACACAAACATATTAGAAATCAACTCACAAATGTATTACATAGTTAAAACTCTCATAGAGGGAAACAATCCACGATCCTATCCAAATCACTTCTTGAGATAATATACAATCAAAATCAAATTAATTTACATACGAGTTTCTCATAATTGATCATTCAACAAATAACCCTCAATCCTCTTTCAATATATGTAATGTCCCCTCCCTAATTCAACCATGGGTCATTCCACTCACCTATGTGATTCCCATAGGTTAGAGTGGAATTAAATGGAATAGGGAATTATTTGGCCTATAGTCACTATGAAAAAAAATCTTTAAACCAAGAAGGGGTGATAAGGACCACAAATTTGGAATAATAATGGCCAAATATTCACAAATGAGGTGGAATCGCTCTAACCAACCAAGGAGGGTGCATAGGAGGATCACATAGGAGGATGAATAGGTCCCTTATAAGATGTAACTCTCATCAAAGGTGGAAGGGATCCAATCATGAAGGAATATCATGAGTTGTAACCTCCCTAGCTAAAAATAGTCAAAGAAGGGCGCACTAGCGGAAGAGTAACTCCCAAGGAATCTCATGAAGTCGTAGCAGGCTAAAAATAGCCACATGTGAGGGGGAATCTGTGAAGTGTAACCCAGAAGGAATCTATGACAACCTATGACAACATCTATGACAAGAAAAAACCCTAAATTTATCTAAGGAGGGTGCACAGGGGAAGAGGGGCCCACACAGTGGTTGTAACTCCCACCAAATCAAGGAAAGCATCTCCAATTTGAATTGTCAAGAGAGGATGAGGTTAAATTTGTTCCAATATAACATTAGAGAGGGATTTGATATGTCATGAATAATCATTCTCTTCATTAATTCAAATTTTAATATTATCTTTGAGAAAGAGTTCTAGAATGAGGGGAAAATGCCTAATGAAGCTTATAAAAAGGATGTAGGCACCTAGTGAGAAATACTTTAGTCATTTGTAATTTTAAATTGGAGGTTCATAGTGCTTTTCATGCTTGGAATATGTACCTCTTGCAATTGTAAACTAGTTTCGGTGGTTAAAGATTCCACCCTAGCTAGCATGAGAGGAGGAATCACCCTTGTTTCTCTGTAGAGCTTCAAGTGAATGAGGTTGTGTCCATGTTCAGTAGTTGGATTGTATTCATTGTTCAAGCAAGTCCCAAAAATAGCATAAAAATAGAAGAATTAGATAAGAAGAGAGTAATCCATGCCTTAATAATGAATAATAGAGATAATTAGCAATCCTCTTTGAGGGAGGAACCTCCTTACACAATGTACTGAGTACACAATACAAGATACAATAATGACTAAAATGAAAATATCTCCTTCATATGTATAGGAGACCAAGGTGTACAATAACAAGTAATATACCCAAGCCGACATGAATAATATGTAATACACTAACACATAGAAGTAATGTGCCACCCTATAGGGGGGAATGTGCCCAATATTTAGGGCTTAACATTCTCCTCCCCTTCACATAAGTGGTGTCATTAATTCTTATATGCATCTATATCAAGGACTCATATTCCCATGTCGAATATGAAGCTGGTAAGTTCTTCCACTTGATGAGGTACTCAATAATATCATGATTGTGTGTTAGGATATTTAGACACTTAGGGGTTAGTTAAGCTAAACTTGTGTAATATATATGTTAGGTAAAGTGTGTTTATTTAGTATGCATTAGTAATGAATTTGTAAATATTCTAATCCGATAGAAGATATGTTCTAGACATAGAGTGATACGACGGTTCAACTTCTCTTAAATCGTACCTACCCTTGATTTGTGGCTTAGCACCCGATTGGTCCATGATCTCTATTTAAATATCATGGAGGGTCCTTGGCTAGTTGATCGATTATGAGAAGCTCATTTGTAACTTTCTTTATTTTGCATAATAAATTGCTCCAAGTAGCTATTTGGCTGGGGCCGTGGACTGTTTTCCTCTGTAGGGTTTTAACCACGTCAAAACATCAATGTGTCAATATATGATCTATTTGTGTGAGTGGCTTATCTAGGTGTTCGGTATTTTCGGAGTATCATGTATATGCGAACATGGTATCGAATTTTTTATGAAGAGCCGCTTCTGGTTATGATATAAATCTTGAACTGGTGTTGCTGAAACTTTGAAAGGGTTTCTAGTTATATAATTTTTGTGCATTTCTAGCCTTTGGGAGGTGTTCCATTGCATTCGAAGCACTGTTTCCAGAGGGAAATAGTTTTTGTTTCATCGAAAACCATTTTCGTTTGCTCCAGAAGCACCCGTTTCAGTAGATCTGAAGGTATAATGTTACAGTGGCGGTTTTTTATTTCTATTTTTTTTTAATTATATCTCATATTTTATCAGCTATATTATTGGATTTTTTTGTCTCGGATAGTTTCCTTCTCTGCCTTCTTATTCTCTTTTCCATGCACCTTGCGCGATCGCAGTGAATCAAAAACGGAAAGGGAAAGGGTTTTTTTCAGCTGCGTATGCTCTTTGTCGTGCACCTTGTGCGACCGCGGCGAATCAGAACTAGAGAGAAAACGTAGACTTTTTGGGTAAGCTAACGAGATCTAACCCCAAAAGCGTGGAAATTTTTTTTTGTTTCGGTTTGTGGTTTGATTTGCAGGAAAAGAAGCAAGCATAGAAATCGAGAGAGAAGAGTAAAAAAAACCTTCCTCCTTCCCTTCTTTTATGTACCTTTTAATCGTATCTCACTTGGTTCAAAGTTTCTTTATTCTTTAATAGGTCTTGAGTTCAAGTCTTATTAAGTTACTTTTTTAATAGTGCATGCAATTTTTAATTTTAAGTTACTTTATTGTAAAAGTGCATCTCACTTAAATTAAAAAAATATAAAAAAAAGGGAGTCACTTAAGTCTTTTAGTTTATTTTTTGTTGCACTATTTAAAAGTAACATCATTGTAAAAGTGAAAATCACTTATTTTACAAAAGTGATTCACTTAAAGCAACTTTCTTGTAAAGTGATTGTCAAAGGTTCATCTTGGGAAGAGTGGGGTTCTTTTTTAGCTAGTCAATTTATATCTACCATGTCACTATTGGGGACATCTTCAACATTTTCTTTGACCAAGCATAACTTCATCATACAGAATTAGTTTTCAGTGTCATTTTTTTTAACAGCCTGATTTTTTGTGCTCTTTTCATCTAGACAGTTGGTTTCTATTTTTTCAGCCATTACTTTACAGTATGGCCGCCCCTTGTGATATTCTACTTACCAGTTCTAACTATTTTTCATGGAAATCTCGTATGGAGGATGTTCTACGAAATATACTTTTCAGAATTACCTCTGGGAAAGAAACGGAACCCACTGATGATGATAAGAAAATAAAATGGAAAAATAGATGTGATGAAGCTAGTGGATTGATTGGGATGTCTATCTCTACTAATTTGTGATTCCACATATCTGGAATTGATGAACCTAATAAAGCTTGAGAAAAGTTGGAATCTGTGTTTGGTAAACACAATGAAATTCAAGGTCATCAACTCGAAAATGAGTTGGTTTCTTTAAATCCCAATGATTTTTCATGCATTCAAGATTATTTATCTAAGTACAAAACTCTTAGACTCTTATGTGAAAAATGCAAGATTAAGAGAGAAGACAAACAATGTATTTATCATATTCTTTCCAAACTTGGACGTGCATATTCTATTTTTGTATCTACATTTTACTCCATGAAAGAATCCTTGAATGCAACCAGCTATCAAGAGCCTAGTCTTGAATCCTTTTGTGATTCCTTGATTAGAGAGCAAATACATCTTGGAATAATCAACAATGCAGATACATCTGGGAAATCCTTATTGTCCCAACAGAAAGAAAAGTCCAAGCATCCCAAGAAACAAAATTTTTGCAATAATAAGCCAAACAAGGGTCCCAAACCCTCTCATTCAGCTCCTTCAAAAAAAGACAAAGGATCCAATCCAAAAGGAAAGAAGACTAAGCGTCATTGCAACTATTGCAGGAAAGATAATCATGATGAATCTAAGTGTTTAAAGAAGATGGAAGCCTTGGAAGCAGCAATGAAGAAGCACCACATCAACCTAGATTCGTCTTCAGAATCTACCTCTCATGGACGTGCACTTTGTTCTTCTGGTTACTCTTATATTGCATCTTCTTCTTCTACTTCAAATGAATGGCTCATTGATTCTGGAGCATCTTATCATATGGCTAAGGATCAAGCCATCTTTTCTACTATGCATGAATGTAACATCAAACAAATATTTGTTGGTGATGATAGTTCTCTAACTATTGTAGGATCTGGAACAGTTCCAGTAGAAAATGGTCATTTAGTGATGTACTATGTGTTCCAAGAATTTCCTGCAATTTGTTGTCAGTCTATCAAATCACTCATTCTAGTGAAGGTAAAAATGTAACGTTTACACCTCACCAAGTTGTAATCAGGGATTTTAAAGATCCTCAACATGTCCTAGCTACCAAAATTGTTGATGATATTAGCAGGTTGTACAAATTTAACAACTTTGGGTCATCACCTTTTCCTTCAGTTTTTGTTTCTCATAGTGATAACTTGAGCAAAATTTTGCATGAGCGATTTGGTCACTTAAATTATCGCTCATTGCAACAACTATGTAAAGACAATATGGTGGCAAGTATTTCGATGGTATCTTGCAGGGATGGTGTTTGTTCCGGTTGTGTACTGGGAAAACATCATCGAGACAATTTTGACAAACGTGCCTCTTGGCATGCCTCGGTTCCCTTAGAGCTTGTGCGTAGTGACTTGTGTGGTCCTCTTCCATCTGCTTCCTTTTCTGGTTTCAAATATTTCTTAACTTTCATTGATGATCACTCCAAGCGCACATGGGTTTATTTCCTAAAACTTAAGAGAGAAGTATTTAACATGTTCTTGCCCTACAAGGCCCTTGTTGAAAAACAATCTGGTCATCAAATCATTAAGTTAAGATCCGACAATGGAGGAGAATATGTTAACAAAAATTTCACTACTTTCTGCATTGAACAAGGAATCTAACAGCAACACATTGTTCCATATACACCACAACAAAATGGTGTAGCTGAATAGAAGAACCGCACTTTAAAATAAATGGCTAATTGTATGATCCAATATAAAGGACTAAGTATTCAATTTTGGGTTGAAGCCATAAATTGTGCAAAGTACATATTTAATCATAGTCCCACTAAATATTTACAAGGTATAACACCAGAATAATCATGGAGTAAAATTAAACCAGATGTAAGTCACTTCCGTTTGTTTGGTAGTGAAGCATGGGCTCACATTCAGGATGAAAAATGGAAAGCATTGCAGCCTAAAAGTGAAAAGTGCATATTTTTTGAATATTCTGCAAATGTAAAAGGTTATAGACTTCTTCAACCACATTCAAATGATGTAATCATTAGAAGAGATGTTAAATTTGATGAAAATCTCTTGGCCTCCGAGACTAACTCGGCGATTGTGCCATCTTTGGCTAACGATCCTGATTCGGTGATTGTTCCTTCTTTTACTTCCAACTTCCTTGACATATTTTCAACTCCAGTTTCTGATGATGATAGTGAGGATGAAAATACACCTCCGCATGCTTATATTCCTCCAGTTGTACCAGCACCATTTCTTCCTCGATGGATCCGTTCAACATTTGAAGCAACTGGTAATCTTCCTGGTGATCCTAGAGATCAACGTCGAACACATTCTAAGTTCCAGCAAGCCTCTTCTTTTTTGGCTCAAGTTTCTGAGAATCATGATCCAGAAAATTTTGCAGAAGCTTCAGGAAATCCAAATTGGAATGTAGCTATGGATGAAGAATATTGTTCCTTAATGGCGAACGATACTTGGGATATTGTACCTCTTCCAAAAGGAAGAAAACTTGTCAGATGTAAATGGGTCTATATAACTAAGTATGCATCATATGGAAGTGTTGAAAGACTTAAGGCAAGGTTAGTTGCCAAATTTTTTTGCCAAGTTGAAGGGATTGACTACAATGAAACCTTTTCTCCTGTCGCAAAAATGAACTCCATCCGCCTTGTTCTTTCCCTTGCAGCCTTACATAAATGGGAAGTCCATCAAATGGATGTCAATTCTGCACTCTTACATGGTGATTTATAGGATGAAATTTACATGCAACAACCTCCTGGATATGTTCAGAATAACTCTAGCCTTATCTGTCGCCTTAAGAAATCCTTATATGGCCTTAAGAAAGCTCCTAGAGCTTGGTATGTCAAAATGGATAGCTTTCTCCTTGACACTGTTTTTTCTAGATGCCATTTTGACCCCAATGTCTATACCAAGAAAGTAGGAAACCATCTCATCATACTTTTTCTTTATGTTGATCACCTTATCCTTACTGGTAGTGACCCTAAGCTCTTAACCCATGTGAAATCCAGTCTTAAGAAAAATTTTGAAATGTCAGACTTAGGATATTTGCATTATTTTCTTGGTCTCCAAGTCTTGCAAAACAAAGAAGGACTATTTCTTTCCCAGTCTAAGTATTTTTGTAACCTTCTTCGTCACTTTCACATGGATGATTGTAAACCATCCCCTTCTCCCTTCCAGTCTAGAGTCAAAATTTTTGCCACTTGTACTTCACCTGAAGTAGATGCCACATTGTATCATCATCATGTTTGGTAATCTCTTATACTTGACTCATTCCCATCCTGACCTTTCCTTTTCTATTGGTCGTGTTTCCCATTATATGCAAACACCCCATGAAATTCATTGGAAAGCAACAAAAAGAATACTTCGATAAATTCGAGCTATAATTCAGTTTGGGATTCATTACATTACAAGGGGGAAACCTTTGTTGGTTGGTTTCACTGATTCAGATTGGGATGGCGATCCTGATGATCGAAAGTCTACTGCAAGTTATTTTTTTAGTATGGGATCTGAACCTGTCACTTGGGCTTGTAAGAAACAACAAGCTCTTGCTCTTTCTTCAGCACAAGCAGAATTTCAAGCCGCAGTTAATGCAAGTTAGGAAGCTTTATGGCTTCAACAGATCCTTTCAAAGTTTAGATTTGAGCAGCAGCAGCCTACTCCACTTTGGTGCGACAATCAAAGTGCCATCAAGCTCGCCAAAGATCTAGTTATACATCAACACAACAAACACATTGATATACATATGCACTTCACAAAAAATCTTGTCCATGATCGTGTTCTTGAAGTGCTCTTTTTCCCTACAGATGATCAAGTTGCAGACATTTTCACCAAGCCTCTTATAGAAGCGAAGTTTTCTAAACTTCGATCTATGTTAGGATTTCAGGAATTTTTCATTAAGGGGGGATAGGCTCTAGTGCCTCCTTCCTTCTCCTAATAGTGTCACTTTTGTAAATCCTTCAATCCTATCCCAATTTGTTCTTAAGGGGTGATGCTAGGATATTTAGACACTTAGGAGTTAGTTAAGATCAACTTGTGTAATATATTTGTTAGGTAAAGTGTGTTTCTTTAGTATGCATTTGTAAATATTATAATCCGACGGTCATGATATGTTCTAGACATAGAGTGATCCAATGGTTCAAATTCTCTTAGATCATACATACCATTGATCCATGGCTTAACACCTGATTGGTCCATGATCTCTATTTAAAGAGCATGGAGGCTCCTTGGGTAGTTGATCGATTATGAGAAGCTTATTTGTAACTTTCTTTCTTTTGCATAATAAATTGCTCCAAGTATCTATTTGGCTGGGGTCATGGATTGTTTCCCTCTCGAGGGTTTTAACCACATCAAGACATTGGTGTGTTGATCTGTGATATGTTTATGTGAGTGGTTGCTCTAGGTGTTCGGTCTTTTGGGAGTACCCTGTGTACCCGAACATTGTGTAGCTTTTTGGTCCTTATTTCGATGAATTGTTTAGGTTCCCGTATAATTTGTGCTTCTTCAAAACTCCTTTGAAGGTGATGTTGATTTGCCAATAGTTTCATCTTGTTTTCTGACATCGTTGGGATTTGGAGAACTTCTTGTTGGTGCTCTATGCAATCTGTCACTGCTTGAATTGTATATTTCCCTGTCACTTATTCAACCATCTGCTCCATTTCATTGTTTTGGACATAGGGGTATTTGTAAGGTCTGATGCTATAAGGAAAAATTTACATATTTAAGTTAATAGAATTGTCCAATTCTCGAATAGGTAGATGATTTATTGGAATATCTTCAAATACCTTGGAAGGATTTTTAAGGACCCTTTAGACATTTGGCGAAATAGGAGCCTTACATGTTTGAAAATATAGTGAGTATAACTGTGTAATTACACCTTGTTTCCTTTCTTTAACAATTTTCTCATACCATTAGATTAGATCACCTTGCTTGGTTTCCTTGTGATACCATTTAACACAAATTCTTTTCCTTCCCATAAAAATTTCATGAAAAGCTTATGAAAATCAAAGGTCATTGTTCCCAATGATTGTAACCATTGAACTCCTAATACAACGTCAACTCCCCCAATTGGGATAGAAATCATGGAACTATTCAATACATATTCCCCAATAGTAAGATTGATATTATGGAATTGCATATGGTTCCTCCATATGCAATCATTACTTGAAATTTTGGTGTTGGATATACAAAGCAATTGAGATCTTTGGCTACTTTACAATGAATAAAATTATGAGTACTACCAGAATCAATCAACACTGTTACCTTTTTATTTTTTATATATCCTTCTATCATGAGAGCTTGAGGAGTGTTAATTCCATTCAAAGCATGACAAGATATGGTGGAAGTAATCACTTCTAGTTCATCCCCTTGTGGTGGTTCATGTTCTTTTTGTTCTTCCTCTTCACATTCTATGTAGAAAAATTTCTTTTCTCCACACTTATGTCCCCTACTGTACTTGTTGTCATAATTAAACAATATACCTTTCACTCTTATTTCCTCTGGTTTTTGAGCTGTTAGCCTCTGAGGTTGGTTAGAAGGAACATCATTCTCTCTGTATGTGTTGCAAGTGGTATTTTGAGTATTCATCGCCATATATTTACTTTGAACCTTCCTTACCATCATGAAATCCTTCTCTAGGGATGATGGTTCAAAGAGACACACCTCATGTTGAATGTTATCCTTCAAAGTTACAATAAAGAGATATAATAAATTATCTTTTGAAATATTCTTCACTCTGAGACTCAGCTGTTGAAATTACTTGATGTGCTCTGTAACTAGACCTTTTTTTATTGATATTTACCAACTAGCTAAAGAAGGTGTTGCTATTTATATATATCCCCATAATGTGCAATTGGTTCTTCTATGAATATAGACCAAGAGATAATAGAGTCAGTTTTACGGTCACAAATCCATTGGTACCATACAAATTGATAAGGTTCTAAATATAAGGATGCAATAGTTACCTTTTGCAAATTTGACCCCTAGTGTAGATCAAAGAATTGCTCCATCTGAAGAATCCATGTGATTGGATCCTTGCCATCAATTTTTCTCATGTCAATATTGGGGATAAAGTAATTTCTTGGACTTGATTTGAACCCATGATGTTGTAGTGAATCATGAACTTTTGAGCACTCAAACTTCCTACTCTATAATTGTTTTTCAACTTTCTCGATACGTGATAAGAATAAGTCCCATTTTTCCTCCTTATCGTGTTATTGAGTAGATAAATGAGGAATAAATCTTTGTTTTATACCCTTCATCAATTCCTTCAATTCTTGAATATATTGTTTTCTATTCATCCCTTTGAAATCCTCTTTACTAGCCATCCCTTTTAGATCCTCTTTACTAGCCATCTTATTTTCCAATTTAACTAAGTCATCCATTTTCACATTTCCTTTAATCATATCTTCCAACTTGGATACTTTAAAAGACATGTCTTACATTTCATCATATGTTGGGGATGAATCCTCTAAGGGTTTGAGTGGAGTGTGATATTTTCCACGTCATTTTGTTGGCATTTTGAACACTAAATGTAATACCTCGGTTTTGACCCCAAGGGGGAGGGGAATGTAATACCCTGGTTTTGACCCCATGGTATTGAAATTGTACATGATGTATATATATTATGAGAATCATGGAAAGGAGCTCAAGGCCAAGGCCCTGCCATTGATTTGGTATTTTGTGTATAGGTGATCAAGGTTGATTCCTATGGTCCATTGTGTCAGTCAAGCACAGAGCATATTTTTTATTATCATGTAAATATACAATTTGATAAAATACCATAGCTAGCTATGCACTGCAATGTGAAAAGAGATGGGGGCAACACAGAGGAATAGGGAGGGAGTTAACCATAATGATGCCAGGTGAGGGATTGCGGTTCCAATCCTCACAAAATCAAGTCTAATTAGCAGATAATCCTTCGCTTATTTGTCGTCCAAGTCACCCAACGAACACAAGACGGAATGAATCCTTTTATATAGAAATTCCGTGCCAGCTTGCTGATGTTAAACAACTTGCTAGTTGAATCAGCAGAATTTTTGTGGACAGTTCGATCTATGTCCCCACCAGATCAATGGTGGACTCCAAACATGATGAAGTGGATTACATTGGAATTTCATGCACATGAAAAGTTTGTTAAGTCACGCTAGTTGCATCAGAGAAATCATTGTGTGCTGTCGATCTATTTGATGATTTATCCGAGTCGTATATCTACTCAAAAGTTACCTATACTTTAACCCATCTATCCTGGTTCATCCCTATGCTCCCTCATTCAATTTTCTTGCAGGAACTTGGTTGAGGCAGTTAATTCCTTGGGTAGAGCAAGGCATGGCAATCAATTTCGTGACTAAGTGATGCAGGAGCATCCTACTCTCCATCCAAATTCAAGTACAAAGTGGTCTTAAGAAGGGGTCTTAAATCTGAATTGATGGTCTTTGAACCATCACATTCTAATTAAACTTATGTAAAAAATGTGATTCTAGATGGATAATGAGTCGGTTAGGTGAGTCACTATGTGAGTGATGAGTCATTGATGAGTCATGTAACAGAACCCTCATCTAATGGAAGTGATTCATAGGATAGGTTTGATAGTTTGATTTAATTAAGCATGTTGTTGAGTGTATTGAGGATTTAAACCAGAATGGTTCATGAATCCAATTATGTATAAATGTAAGCCTGTGAGGCATAGATAGATAGATAGGCAGGGGACAAAGATAGAGGATAGAAGCATACTTAGAGAGGTTAGTAAGGCCTGTGGGATATAGAGGAAGGGTGAATTAAAGTTTTATCAGGCCTAAGGGTATTAGAACACAGGTTATGAGATTAGTTTGTGTGTATAGTTTCTACGTATGAATGCAAAAGCCTATTTCGGCTAAATATCTATGTGTAAATTTATCTCTGTTGAATATATGATTTCATGAAATGAATGTCTGATTTATTCCCTGTTAATAGTTGATAAGCCCGTAGGTGAAAGATGGCTTCTGATAGGGAGGAAACAGAGATCGATTGATTGAGCTTCTGATCAATCGAAGGGGAGAGTTAAATGAATAATACACTTCAGATTTCATGAATGATTAATGAGTGTATAGAGTTGTTGTAGATTCAAGGTATATAGAGATCGATCACTGCAAGGATCAATGAGAACTGAGATCTAAACCTGTGTAGTTTTGGACAGATGAGATCAAGCGTAAGAAGATCTAGCAGCTGTGAGAAGTTCCGCAAAATAATAGTGGAAGGAAGAACATTCCACAAAGGAATTCATATCGATGATGGAGATTGGATCCACAAATATCTAACGGTCAAAGATTATATCCGTAAAGGAAAACAGATCAAAGGTCCAAATCTTCCCCGCAGAAGATCAACGGTTCGGACAGAAGTTGCAGGAGAAGATTTGCGAGATTCATAATTCAGAAAATGAAAAGGTTCGTCCCACATCTCGCATGCAGAAAGACTGTTGCAGGCATGTAATAGTGGGAGGTCCATTTTAATTAGAAAAATGTATGCCCGCATCCTACAAGTTGCGGAAAAGGAGTTGTGGAAAGGTATAGAGGAAGGACTTAGCCGAACAGCTAAGTTTAGAGGTTCTGCTAAATTTAGAACGTAACTATTCCTAGGGAAGCTTATTCAAATTGGTTTACCGGTTCAATTTGGTGATTTGAATACAGTACTCTGGTTCAAGATTGGCATCATTTGGTATCAGAGCAGGACAAAGATTCTATGAGGTAGCTCAGTTGATCAGTTGAGCATGTGAAGAAATTTCTATAGGAGAGAACTTATAATACCATAAGGTTAAGCTCTGGAAAACGCTTGATGTGGTATTAATGGCAAGAAGGAGACTTGCTAGGAAATATTGGATACATCTCACTGACTGAGCATGAGGAGAAGCTGAGTGATGCATGAGGAGGGAAGAAAAATTATTCTACGTGAAAGATAAATCAATATCTGATTTTCAATATTTATTTTAAAATTGAACACTAACGATTGTCTGAGAAGGTTAGTCAGGTAAGAGGATATTCAAGATTGTTTGCAGATAGAAGATGTGTGGTTAAAGTTGATGATTATCCACATAGGAATGCAAAAGAATCTTTGAAAGGATTTGACAGACTTGTGGATTGATGAAAGATTGTAGGTTGCAGCAATAACAACTAGGGGATTTTTTCTCAAGGACAATTTTGTTCTTGATGAAGAGGAATATCTTTGAAGATAACAGTGGAGATATTACAAACAACTGTACAAGTGAAAAATCATAAAGATATGGACTGATTGATTTTTATATTTTGACTCTGGTTATGTGAATTTATAGCAACAAAGAACAGAGAAGTTCTTGAGAAGAGAAAAGAGGAAGTAGTGGCAGAACCCATAAATCCAATAGAAGTTGGATAAGAGAGGACTAGTGTATGTTCTCAAAAGAGAAGTGGAATTGCAGAAGCCAAGAAGAGAAAAGGAGATTCTCAAAAGGTTCTAGAGGAGAAGAACCAGAGATACCAAAAGGACAAGCTCAAGGAGAGATAGCTTGTTGAGGTATAATAGACAAGTGTGGAGAATTGTTGAGGGAGGCTTAGGGAAGCAATCCACAAGTGGAAAGGATGAAGTTCAGAAAAGAGGAGGAGGAGACAAAAACAATGACTACTGAAGGTCATTAAAGGGGTTTAGAGAAAATCCACAGTAGAAGAAAAAAGAAAGAAAGTCAAGAAGAATGGAACAGGGAGTTGCTAGAGTTAGCAAGAGAAATTTTGTGCTTTGAGAAGCATATGCAAGCTGCTAAAGAAGAAAACCAGAGGTATGGTTGGGTCATGAAAAAGAAGGTAAGATGGCATTCACTACAAGTGAAGCTACAACAGAATATTTTTGTTGAATTGAAGAAAGAACTCAGAGAAGTTGAATTTGACATTAGAGGAATTTTGGGGTCTAAAATGGGCCTCCTAAGGAAAATAATAAAATAAGAGTTAAAATAATAAAATAATATTAATTAATTTTGGAGGAAGAAAGAAAAAAACTACTTTTTGTGTTCGTATTTTTGACATATCTCCCTGTGTTTTTACTCAAATTTNGGAGGTTTCATATTGTGAACCTGAACAAGGTCCTTTGCTTGGAGAGGATGATGAAGAAGAAAAGGAGAGACTAATTGAGATTCTCGTGAATTCTGTAAAGAGTATAGATAAACTTATGTAAGAGATGACTGTGAGGCCATATGAGACCAAAAGGTCTTATGTTTTTTAGACTTATGATTTGTTTGTGATTGCAGGTTTTGTTGCAAATGATAGGTAGTCTTTTGAAACTGTCTTAAATATGATGAAGATAGTCTCTCAAATGAAGAAAGGTCTGAAGTATTGCAGCAAAAGGAACTCATTAATGAGTTGCTTGATGGAGGAACACAGTCAATTGAAGATGATCTAGAGATGAAGGCAGAAAAAGAAATGCGCAAAGACATTTCTATAGGCAAGAATCATAATTGCATTCTGATGGGAGAAAAAAGTTGAACAGTCACCTTCGACTGTCATGAAGTTTGAAGAAGAAGAAGATGTGCTTTCCAAAACCATGATAGCAGAACATGATTCTGTTGAAATAGAAGATGAAAGGATACCATATCAGGAGTGTATACATCCTATGTATCAGACCATTGGAGAAATAGGTGATGGTGACAAATTGATGTTGTATTCAAACCAACACAACAGGGGGATTCCAAAGGAAATCTCAATAGGGACTTCAGAGTCTCATATTTTTTAAACTAATTATTGGTGTATGACTGCAGGTATTGAAGAATACTTAAAAGATATGTCTATAAATGTTGTGAAGCATAGGATGGATGCTTTCAGAAAAAAAGGAAAAATCAAAATTAGACCGTTGGCAGAAGAATATGTTCATTGTTTTGAAGCAAAACATTAAATCATCTTAGAAGAAGATGGTGCAGAAGAGGGACTAGCTGAAAGTCTCATGAACTTTTGGGAGAGTTCAGATCAGAAAAAGAATGTGTTGATAAGAAAGTCAATGGGAGATAAAAATCTCAATATTTTTGAAATTAATGAATTGTGTGTATCTATAGGAATAACATGTAATGAACCTTGTGAGGTTGTCCTAGAGGTAAAAGAAGAAGAAGGAGATTATCTGTGTATTCTTGACATAGACCAAAGCCATAAGTTTGTCCTGGGATTGAAGGATGAAATGACATGGTCTCATGGAGATAAACAAAAGAGAACACTTGCATATTTGGATAGATGTGTTGCTGACTGAGAGGGGAAGAAATTTGTCATGAAATGGGAAGAGACTATATTGTCTCAAAGGGGTGATCAGAACCTAAAGGAATTTGTTGTTGCAAAGTTGGCTACTGAAGATAAAGGAAAGTTTTCTAAATTTAGAAATTATGATGAAGAGTTGGAAATGTTAGAAGACTGGATGATCAATCCAAAGATTGATAAAGATGATTGTTTAATGTTTGATGACAGCATTGGAAAAGAGCATGCAACAGATAAAAGCACTGAATTATTTTTTAATTTATTGGATAGCAGGAAAGAGTCAAGGGAACAACATCAGTTTCAAGAGAAGAAGATATAGGTGTACCAGTCAAAGGATAGATTGGACATGGAGGTTGAAGAACTAAGGTTTCCGATGGTGAAGATGTCTCAGAGAAGGCATGAAGAAAGAATGAAGATTTACATCAACAAAGAAAATAGACAAAATAGTGACAGAAGAATATTGCAGAAGCAAGGCTAGTAGAGAATTGCAACATAAAATTTGGAAACCAGGAGAACTGAACATGACAAAGACAGAACAACATGATGAGATGGATGATTAGTTACAGAATAAAGTTTGGGATTTGGGCATACTGAAGATAGAAGGTTATGACCAGGAGGTCATATTTCTTTATTCCTGGGGATTCTAATGCAGGAGCATCCTGCTCTCCATCCAAATTCAAGTTCAAAGTCTGATTAGGCCTAGAAGGGGTTTTAAATATGAATTGATGGTCTTCGAACCATAACATTGTAATTAAAATTATGTAAAATATGTTATTCTAGATGGATAACGAGTCACTTAAGTGAGTCACTAGGTGAGTGATGAGTCATTGATGATTCATGTAACATAACCCTCATCTAATGGCAGTGAGTCATAGGATAGGTTTGATAGTTTGAGTTAATTAAGCATGTTAATGAGTGTATTAAGGATCTAAACCAGAATGGTTCATGAATCCAATTATGTATAAATGTAAACCTACAAGGCATATATAGACAGAGAGACAGGGGACTGAGATAGAGGAAAGAAGCACACTTAGAGAGGTCAGTAAGGAATGTAGGAGATAGAGGAAGGGTGAATTAAAGTTGTATTGGGCCTAAGGGTATTAGAACATAGGTTCTGAGATTAGTTTGCATGTATAGTTGCTAGGTATGAATGAAAAATCTTATTTCGACTAAATATCGGTGTGTAAATTTATCTCTATTGAATATATGATTTCATGAAATGAATGTCTGATTTATTCCCTATTAATAGTTGATCATCCTGTAGGTGAAAGATGGCTTCTAAGAGGGAGGAAACAGAGATCGATTGATCGAGATTCTGATCAATTGAAGGGGAGAGTTAAATGAATAATCCGCTTCATATTTCATGAATGATTAATGTGTGTGCAGAGTTTCTATAGATTCAGGGTCTACAGAAATCGATCACTACAAGGATCAATAAGAACTTATTAGAATTTGAATGCCATTTAGATCTTCAAGCAGATAGTTATAATCATGTTTGCAGCAAAAGAATGGAGAATAAAGATACAAACTAAAACAAACAAACCACATGAGAAACGGACAAGTATTGCTCAGGAATTTACAGTATCATTCACAATAATAATATCCGGTGTTACAATAGTTTACATAGGAAGAATTTGAATGCATGGGGTATGAATTCAAATATCCCAAGTGGATATGACTGTATCTAACTGAATCTCTAACTCATGGTCTCCCAATCAATATTGAAGTTCAAAATCAACTACCAGATGTCCAACCAAATCAAACAAACAATGACATCTAGTTAACTCAGTGCAAATGAGTGTGTTAGGTTGGAAAAGGCACTTACTCCACATGCATCCATTCATTATCCATGCAAGACATGTGCTAGCTAACTGTTTGAGAACTAACTAAAAGTAACTAAGGGCTAACTAAGACTAACTAGTACTAACTCCAACTAACTAAAGTAGGTTGGTGCCAGGACTCCCAGTGGCTCCTAAAATGTAGGGATTGGTCTAGGAGGTGCCCAAACAGATGCATGCACATGCAGTAAGTGGTAGTTAGCCTCTAGTAGTGTTCCCCACACTCTAGTGACTGGTACATGTGTCCCCATTGGTCCAAGTGGACCCAATTGTACTAGTGGACCCAAATATTTAATTAAGGTTCCTAATTTAGGCAATAATTAATCTAATAGACATTTGACCAAGAAAGGATTAACAATCCTAACACCCCCCCTGAATCCTAACTTGGAAAACTATGGACCCTAGTAACAAGACCATAGGTCACCCAAATACAATCTAGAAGATAAGAAAAAATTATGCTTAATACAACTGAGGAAACAGGGGAAAACTTCATGGGAAAACCCCCCCTCAAAAAATAAGCAGGAAAATAGAAATATGGAAGCTATCTTTAGAAGAAAGAAGCTTCCTCCTTAGAAAAATAACTTGAGAAAAAACACTGCTGCAAAATTGTAGCGCTATGCAATAGCATGGTCCATCAGTGGACCTCTTAATGTGATTCTGAACCTATGGCTATGTTTGTCTCTTCTGGATGGTAAAGGTAGGGAATGATCAAGTTTCTACTTATGTGGGCCATGCAGTTGATCATTCGCCATCATCAAGTAGCATCGAACTGGAACTTTGTTGCACCATACTGTAGAGAGCGAATCTGCGAGAGATAATGTAGCATGCTCATTCTGATACTAGGACCTTGTTCTTCTTTTGTCTTCTGGATCTCCAGCACCACTTCCAGCTGCATCAATAAGCTCTTGAGCCCATCTGGGTTTAGGCTTATGATTAGGAATAGGTACTGGATCCAGATCTAGAATCTCTTGAGATTCGGTCTCAATAACAGGATCATGTTGAATGTGATGTTCTTCATCTAAATCTAAAACCTGTAGCACATCATCATCATTATCAAAAATAGGTGGAGAAATATTTATACCTTCCTGTGCTGCTGGAGGAGTATCATGCAGTTGATATTCTTTGAACTAGACACTTATTTCATTGAAACATCTTCTGGTAGAAACCTCCATCAGGTTGTAAGCTTTTGCATCTTCTGCATATCCCAGGATAATGCATTCGCTACTTTGGGCTTTGAAGGCCTTCCTCTTGTCAAGTGGAATTCTGGCCCAAGCTTTGGAACCAAAAACTCTCAGATGAGAGACATTGGGCTTATACCAATGTAGTGCTTTGAATGGTGTCACCCAAAACACTGACTTGTGGGGGACCCTATTCTGCAAATATGAAGCACATTTTACTGCTTCACCCCAGATAGAAGGAGGTATATTCTTAGCATGGAGAAGGCATGTTGCCATCTCTTTCAATGATTTGTTCTTCCTCTCAGCCACACCATTTTGTTGTGGTGTGTATGGAACTGAGTGTTCTATTCGAAGCCCCTCTGATTCACAGAAACTCTGAAAAACTCCTTTGATTTATTCTCCTCCCTTATCAGATCTTATTGACTTGATCTTCTTATTGAAACTGTTCTCAACCATATCTTTAAAAAATTTAAAAGTCTCAAAAACTTCTGATTTTGTTTCATGAAGTAGATCCAACAATACCGTGAACAATCATCAATAAAAGTGAGGAATTACTTGCAACCATTAATGGATTTTGTTGGCATAGGTCCTGCTACATCACTCTGTATCAAATCAAGTGTAGAGGTAGCTCTATGTTCCTTCCCAAAATCTTACTTATTTTCTAGATGCTTACCTACCAAGCAACCAACACATACTCCATCGAAAGTTTGGATGGGGGGAAAACCTTCAACCATTTTATCATTGTGGAGCTGCTTCAGATATTTGAAATTGGGATGGCGAAATATCTCATCCAAATCTTGTTGGTGTTGTTAGCATGAGACAATAAAGTTGTAGGAGGAGAAACAAGTAAGAAATGTGCATAAGCTTTGGTAAAGTGATTTGCAATACCTTTTTCTACAAGCTTTTCAGTGGCTTTTTCTGTAATCTCAACTAATTCTGAATCGAATGTAACTCTTTGGAAGAGCATGTATGTTTCATCTCGTAAATAGACAACAAGTTAGCAGTAATGGAGGGAACATATAAGACATTCTTGAACTCACCATGCTTCGCTCTGACTGAGCCCCTTCCTTCTGCTGGAATCTGGGAATCATCTCTCATGTGAATGTTAGGCCCCTTTGTTAGTGAAAGAGTAAAGAAGCATTCTTTCGAAGAAACCATGTGGTTGGAAGCTCCAGAATCTATTATGTATGTTGAGGATGGAGAGATTGTTTCTTTAAAATCATGACACCTCTCGATATCTTTTGTCTCTGGTTCTTCATCAGGCTTCTTTGCTCTTGGGGAAGCAATGTTATGTTGCTTGAGAAGAGCTGACATTTCATCAATTTCTTTCCTCATAAATGATCTTTAAGATGGTACCCCTTTTCACAATAAGGACGTAACTTCTTTTAAAAATTCTTCTTCTTAGAGCTAGAGGCCCCTTCAGAAGATTGATGCCATTTTGTTTAGGCTTCAAATCAGCTTCCTTTGGCTCCTTCTTCTTTGATTTCCCCTTTTCTTATGCTTTGGAAGAATCAGAAACTAGAAGAGATTGATCTTTGGATGTCTTCAGGACTCCCATTCTCATCAATTTATCTTTCTCTTTGATTAAGGACTCGGAAAAAGAATCTAATGAAGGAACCTTCCAATCAGGAAAGCTTTCCCGCTTGGAATGAAATATGGAAAAAACACAGAATACTCAGGGCCTAGTTTGATGAGTATGGAAAGGACATTATGCATATCCTTCCGCTCTATTCCGCACTATCTGCAATGGAGTAGTCGAGACTTGAATTTAGTGAATAATTGCTCAATAGTCTTGAAACTAATGGGATGTAAAGATACCAACTCATTCTCCATAATGTGTCCCTGAAGCTCATCTTGTTTGTTAAACAAGCTATAAAGATTCTCCCTGACTTCTTTGGGAGTTCTCAATCCTTCTATATGGAAGAGGAGATCTCTAGAAATATAAGTACATAAGTACTTGAATGCTTCATCACAATAATTTAGGAACTTGTTCCGCTCACCGACTGATGAGGCTCAGCCTCCCATCCATGTATGATCCTTTGGTAGCCATGCTTGTGTAAGGCTAGCTGCATATCAATCCTCCAATAAAGATAATTGGAAGTTGTGAGGATCCATGGTTCAAGAGTTTGAGAACTCATAATTGCTCTGAATGGAAGACTGCAAATACTTCTCACAAGCTATGTAGCACCTGTCAATTTCACTGCAATAACACACTAAAACATATGAACTGTTAAAATCATGCTTTTCCTCCCGGCATGAACATGTTTTCAGGGTCCTTCACGCCCTCTCCGCTGCTCTGGATAAATCCAGAGATAGCAAATTTTCATAGGGGACTTCTGTGGAAACCCGGCTTCTTCTGATGTTCGATTGGGAGAAACAAGCATGAAACCTACCTGAGAAGGCTCTGATAGAATATTAGAATTTGAATTCCATTTAGATCTTCAAGCAGATAGTTCTAATAATGTTTGCAGCAAAAGAATGGAGAATGAAGATACAAACTGAACAAAACAAATCACATAGGAAACAAACAAGTATTGCTCAGGAATTTACAGTATCATTCACAATAATAATATCTGGTGTTACAATAGTTTACATAGGAATAATTCAAATGCATGGGGTATGAATTCGAATCTCCCAAGTGGATATGACTGTATCTAACTGAATCTCTAACTCATGGTCTCCCAATCAATATCAAAGTCCAAAATCAACTCCCAAATGTCCAACCAACTCAAAGAAACCGTGACAGCTAATTAACTCAGTGCAACTGAGTGTGTTAAGTGGGCAAAGGCACCTACTCCACATGCATCCATGCATTATCCATGCAAGACATGCGCTAGCTAAATGTTTGAGAACTAACCGAAAGTAACTACGGGCTAACTAAGACTAACTAGTACTAACTCCAACTAACTGAAGTAAGTTGGTGCCGGGACTCCCAGTGGCTCCTAAAATGTAGGGATTGGTCTAGGAGGTGCCCAAAATGATGCATGCACATGCAGTAATTGGAAGTTAACCTCTAGTAGTGTTCCCCACATTCCAGTGACTGGTACATGTGGCCCCATTGGGCTAAGTGGACCCAATTGTACTTGTGGACCCAAATATTTAATTAAGGTTCCTAAGCTAGGAAATAATTAATCTAATAGACATTTGACCAAGGGAGGATTAATAATCCTAACATAACTAAGATCTAAACCTGTGTAGGCTTGGATAGACGAGATCAAGCGTAAGAAGATCTGACAGCTGGGAGAAGTTCCACATAAGAATAGTGGAAGGAAGAACATTCCGCAAAGCAAGTCAGATCGACAATGGAGATTGGATCTGCAAAGATCTAATGGTAAGAGATTAGATCTGCAAAGGAAAACATATCAAAGGTCCAGATCTTCCCCGCAGAAGATCAATGGTTCAAACAGAATATGCAGGAGTCATAATTCAGAAAATGAAAAGGTGCATCCCGCATGCGGAAAGACCGTTGCGGGCACATAATTGCGGGAGGTCCATTTTAATTGGAAAAATGTACACCCACATCCCAAATCCCGCAAGTTGCAGAAAGGTATAGAGGAAGTACTTAGCCGAATCATGTAAGTTTAGAGGCTATGCTAAATTTAGAACCTAACTATTCCTGGTAAAGTTGATTTGAATTGGTTTACTGGTTCAATTTGGTGATTTGAATACAATACTCTAGTTTGGGTTGGCATCACTAAGAAACCCTGTAGTATGTAGAGGTTGTGTTCTTGCTTATGAAGCAAGTAAAATGCGTGATTCCATGCCCAATCTATCAACCCCAGTCTTCATTTGAACATTGTGGTCATTCGAACCATTCTATCATTGGATTAGATGGATTATGCGTTGTTCACTCTCATGGGTCAAGGATAAGGTTTTATGTTCGTGATTGTTCATTCCATATAGAATGCGGTCCATTGTGGTGTGGAACCATGTTTTCTCTGTGTTACAAAGTGGTATGCAACCTATTTCTCTATGTTACAGAGTGGAGCCTGTGTTTCTGTTTTTCTCCTTGTGGGTTGTTGTGATGTGCATCCTTGTTTTGGTCTGAAAGACTTAGGAGTGGAAGAGGCCCAGAATTGGCTCATAAACCTAGTGAAGAGAGGAACCTCACAAACAGATCAAGAGGGGCTAGAAAATCCTTTATGCACACCCTGAAGAGCACTAGAAGGGAAGGTATGGCCTAAGGGAACTATGTAGCAGTGAAGGGAATACTTCCTTGTGTTGGGTGTGTAGGTATTGTGGAATTCCAAGCTGGATAGATCTGGTTTAGGTGTCCATAGCTCTTTGGTTGAGCTCACTAGATTAGAAATTCTACATTTCCATTGCCTTAGCCTCCTAATAAACCCAATTTTTGGTTGGTTTGGCTAAGTTATGGTGAGTATTTGACTAGGCGTGAGTTATTGCCTTGGTATCCTGATAAAACCAACTGTTGGTTGGTTTGGTTGTGTCTTGTTGTGCATTTTTCCTTGTGTAATCCTTGGCTGAGAAGTCTGATAAACCCAACTAAAGGTTAGATTGACTGTGTGTGTGTGTGTTTTTATCTAGTTGTGTGTGAGTCTATTGTTCCCTAGTTCCTTGTGGAAATCATGCCTAGCCCAGGGGTGGCAGTGGTGTTGAGACATTAATGTACAGATTGTCCTATGGTTGGGTGGAACATTGCAGTGACATAGCTAGTTGTGGGACAACTCCGTCACTCAAGATAAGTATTCTCTGTTGTGTTATTTCTGAAATGTATTTGCTTATGAATGAATATGATGAATTATTGTTAATATATCAGTAGAGTTTACTGTTGATGAATGTTCCTGCATTTGCAGCTATATTTTCCTTGTATATTTCAATGCATCTTTGCTTATAATAATGGAGGCTAGAAGTCTGGTTGCATATTCAGAATGCATCTAACTTAAATGTTTTCGCACTCTGGGATCTGCCTGTGGAAGGTGCAAGACAGAAGGTGTAAAGCCTAAAAAAGAACAGGGCAGAATTTTGGAGTTTTCGACTTCCGAAGTCCGCAGTATGGAAGGAGGAAAGGCGGAAGCGAAAAAGTGAAGAAAAGTTCTAAGGAAAAAGTTAAGTTCTGATTCCTAAGTTCCTCACTAGAGGGTTGAAAGGCGGAATGCGGAAGGCAGAACCAAGGATAAATGTTTCCATCGTTCGATAGTTTTCCAATTCCCGAATTCCACACTAGAGGGAAAAAAGGCGGAAGGCGGAAGGTGAAACCATGGATAAAGGATTCCGTCGAAAGTTGTTCTTCTGACTTCTAAGTTCTGAAGGAAGAAGGGCAGAAGGCAGAAAGGCGGAAGGCGGAAAAGTGGCCAAAGGCCTTTGTTGAGTGTTGATTCTCTAATTTTCGAGTTCCTAGAAGAAGGCGGAAGTGTGGAAGGTTAATGCTTTCGTTGTATTTTGTGTTCCAAATTTTGAGTTCTGCAGGGCGGAAGGTGAAAAGGCCGGGTTCAATGCGGAAAAGGGTGTTTTTGGTCACAGAAAGGATCTGTCAAGGGAAGAATGACTGTTACAGTGGTTCTAATCTTGAGAATGAATGTTGAAGAGTGTGTTAACCTCCATGCCCTGTGTTTCAAAAGTAGAACAAGGGTTCTTGAAGAATTTTTTTTAATAATTCTGCATTATGAGGTATGGGGATGTTACACTATGGTATCAGAGTTGTTGGTTGCAGCACTAGGGCCTAAATGGTCCAAGTGAACATTTAACAAAGCTGTTGGTTACAAAATTGGGTCTAGATGGGCCAAGTGAACAGTTGGTAAATTTTTTTGAATTCTTAGATTGTCTAATAGTGTGTTTGATTAACACATTTTTGCAGAGTCATAGTGAAGATTGGAAAAGTAGGTTTTTGGCTCAGCCATGAGGACCTATAGCATGGATGATGTGCAGAATCCCTATGCGCACGAGGAAGATGTTATGGGAGAAAACGTCTGAGTTGGAAATGCTGATACAGAGTCCAACAGAAGTAGATTTCAAGAGACTCTGCCATATTTTGTAGCCACAGTGAGAAGCCTAAGGGTGGAGATGCAAAGTTACAGAGAAGATATTGAGAGAATGATTAAAGCTCAAGAAGAGCAGAATCAGTTAAATGTAGCCATGCTCCAGAGTTTGATAGACATCCAAAGGATGAACTCTGAGCATCGGGTAGTAAATCTGAAAGGAAGTAGGAGCGGTGCTAGAAGAAGAAAAAGGTCTTCTAGTGGATCATCTAACTCTTAAGGACCCATTGGGGGTTGAAGTTCCTCTTCTCAAAGGAATAAGAAAAAGAGGCATTATAGGAACAGTTCACATGATGAATTTAAGAAGGAAAGGCCACCTACCTTTAATGGTGAGGTAAAGACCGGTCAAGAAGCTGAATCTTGGCTTCTTGGGATGAGAAAATATTTCCAAGTCCAAGATTACTCAAGAAATATGAAGGCTAGGGTAGCCATATTCGATTTGACTGGAAGGGCATCCATATGGTGGGAGCACTTCAGGCAAGTGAAGAAGATCAAGGAAAGGAAGATTGTGTGGAAATAGTTCCATAAGTATTGCACGCATAAGTACCTATCTAATAGGTACTATGATGATAAGATTAAATAATTCCATGAGCTGAGATTAGGGTAGCTGGCCATGGAAGAGTATGCAAGCAAGTTCTTGGATCTGTTGAGGTATGTCAGATACATCATAGATGAAAAAGTGAAAATTCAGCTTTTTCTGAGTGGGTTGCCTCAAGCATGCAGAGACATGATTGAATTTGATGCACCTAGAACTCTAGAAGAGGCTATCAAGAAGGCCAAGTATTGTTATGATTAGAACAACGACAAACCTAATTACCATAAGGAATGGAAGGATAAGAATAATGAAAAGTGTGATCAAAGGAAGAAATGTTTAAAACCTTCTAACTTCAGGAATCAATAGAAGTAACCAACAAAAGCTATGAGTAAGCCAGCCAGAGTGATGGGGGGAAATTCAAGAGATCCGAAAGAGAACATATAACCTCTCCAATGCTATAGATGTGGAGTACCCCATATGCGCAGGAATTATCCACTTGCGAATGAGTATGTAAGGCAAGCTCACAACATTCAAGAAGCAGAAACAGTGGGTCAAGTTGCAAGGGAAATCCCTAGAATTTATGCAGCACTGGAGGACCGCCAGGAAGATCGCCAGTCAAATGTGGTTGAAGTTGTAGGTAAGATTGTGGAGCAATCTATTTCTATTTTTATTGAACCTAGATCTACTCACAGTTATATTACTCCTAGAGTTGTTGAGATTTATGATTTTTAGAAGTTGAAGCATAGAAAATCATGGTTAGTTCAACTAGACATTGGGACTAAGAGAAAGGTTAGTGAAGTGGTAGAGAAATGCCCATTGGTTATGGATGGATTAGTCACTTGTGCATATTTGAATGTTCTACCACTTGGTTCCTATGATGTTCTCATTGGAATGGATTGGTTGGAAGCATATAGAGTAAAGCTTGATTGTTACAACAAGACTTTTGAGTGCATAGATGAAGAAGGAAACTTAAGGATTGTAAGAGGCATTCCAAAAGTGATTTATGTTAGGCATATTTCAGCAATGCAGCTGAAGAAGTTCTATAGGAAAGGTTGCAGGGTTTATGCATCCTATGTGTTGGAGACAACAAAGAATGGAACTCCTAGGTTGGAGGACTTTCATGTGTTGGAAGAATTCAAGGATGTTTTTCCTGATGAAATTTCAAAGCTTCCTCCAAAGAGGGACATTGATTTCACAATTGAACTTGTGCCAGGAGTAGCACCAGTGTTAAGACACCCTACAGGATGAGTACGCCAGAAATGCTAGAGCTAAAGATGCGGCTGCAGGATTTGTTGGAGAAGAAGTATATCAAGCCGAGTATATTTCCTTGGGGAGCGCTAGTTCTATTTGTGAAAAAGAAAGATGGTACACTCAGGCTACGTATTGACTACATACATCTGAACAAAGTCACCGTGAAGAACAAATATCCTTTTCCTAGGATTGATGACCTCTTTGATCAAATGAGAGGAGCAAAGGTGTTTTCAAATATTGACTTGAGGTCTGGTTACCATCAGGTAAGAATCAAGGATGAGGATATTCATAAGACAACCTTCAGAATAAGGTATGGACATTATGAGTTTGTAGTGGTACCATTTGGTCTCACAAATCTACCAACTACACTTATGTGTCTCATGAATAGTGTCTTCGACAAGTATTTGGACAAGTTTGTTCTTGTTTTCCTTGATGACATTCTTATTTATCCTAAGAATGAGGAAGAACATGAAGAAAATATGAGATTGACATTGCAATTGCTAAGGGAGCATAAGCTGTATGCCAAGTTGAGCAAGTGTGACTTCTATAAAGATAGGATTCATTATTTGGGTCACATTATCTCAGATGAGGGTATATCTGTAGACCCTGAAAATATTGAGGCCATTATGATTTGACCTACTCCAAGAAATGTGATAGATGTGAGATATTTTATGGGACTTGAGGGATACTATAGGAGTTTCATTAAAGGATTCTCCAAGGTTGCACATTCCATCACTTCTTTGCAAAAGAATGGAACACAGTTTGAATGGACACCAAGGTGTGAAGAAAGCTTCCAGAAATTGAAGAATCTTATCACAAGTGCACTAGTTCTGAAAATTGCAGACCCAGAAAAAGATTTTGTGGTGTGTACTGATGCATGCAACCAAGGACTGTAGAAATTCTAAGGCCTTGATGGCATAAGGAATTTCATAAACTGGCTAAGGATCTAAGCACACAATTAACCTCACAGAGAATTGTAGAGAATTAGCA
>LPNX010762474.1:134995-155778 GCA_001517045.1 Pseudotsuga menziesii
GAGAGGTCTAGCATATGGATCTCAGAATCCATGATAGAAGACATAGAAAACACTGAATGTGTGAGTGAATCATCAATAGCAATAGTCACTTCTTCATGATCAACTTCATCAGAGACTGTAGAGGTTGAGACATCTTGAGAGAGAGAAATCATTGAGGAGCTAGAGGCACTCTCCACATAGCTAGAAGGATCCTCATTGTCCTTTCCCAAAACTCTATCCAATGTTGTCCAGAGATCCTTTGGGGAATCAATAGAATCAATAAGGTAGCCCATGCATGGAGATATAGATAGGCACATAGCTCCAATTGCTCTGTCACAGTCATTCAACCAGTCACTTGGCTCTTCATAAGATTCTTCACCAGCTCCAATAGATATCTCATAGAGACCTTGTCTCTTTAGATATGAAATCATCTTCAGTTTCCACTCTGAATAGATTATGAATGGAGAAAGAAGAGGAACTGATATTATTGAATCCATTCGAAGTTGAACCTGCAAAATAAACCTGCAAATCTGAAAAGGAGGATTAATTAATGAACTCTCAAAGCTCTGATACCATGTAGAAATTCTAAGGCCTTGATGGCATAAGGAATTTCATAAACTGGCTAAGGATCTAAGCACACAATTAACCTCACAGAGAATTGTAGAGAATTAGCATAATAAGAGAAGAAGAAGAATTAATGAACACACATTAATGAATGATCAATAAATGATAATTGATATTATTACATAGGTAATACATCCTTATAAAGGAAAAAGGAGTTGCATGAAGACAACTCAAGCTAGCTCATAAAAGCAGGCTTACTGATTATGATAAACCCCTTAAAGCACTTTCCAATATACCAAGCACCTCACGAGTTGGAAAAAGCATGAGTGAGTTGTCAAGGAGATGGAAATAATATGCTAATGGAGAAAAACTAATGGAAGATGGGTTGGAAACAAAAGCACCCAGTTTCCTAGTTGACTAGCTTTTATCTTATCCATAGAAAAGCAGGATAAAGCAGAAAAAGCAGAAAAAAGCAGAATCTGCTATATGGTCCTATATACTAATTCTAGAGGAACCTAGAATCAGAAATAACTCATTCCTAGGATATGGATGGCATGCATTGATTTTAAGTGGATGCCAACTAATTAAGCTAGTGGGTGAATAATTAATCATTATTGATTAATTATTTTATCCTAAGTGTATGAGTGGGTTTATTATATTCCAACAAGGACTTGGAGGAGTTCTTATGCAAGTCAACCACGTGGTATGTTATGAGTCCAGAAAGTTGAAGGATCATGAGAAGAACTATGTCACTCATGATTTGGAACTTGCAGCCATAGTACATGCTCTCAAGATGTGGAGGCATTACTTAATGGGTAGAAAGTTTGAGTTAAGGACAGACCACTACGGTCTAAAGTATTTGTTTGATCATCCAACTCTAAATGCTATGCAAGCTAGATGGTTGGAGTTTTTATGTGAGTTTTATTTTGAAATCAAACACATAAAAGGAAAAGAGAATAAAGTGGATGATGCACTCAACAAGAAGGTGCATGAAATGCATGTGGCATATCTTAGTATTTTCCAATCAGATTTGAGACAACAAATTGTTAATCATACTGCTGAAGATGAAATGTATGTGCAGATAAAGGACAAATTGCAGAAACCAAGTCTCAAGAAGAGGTATGAGGGATATAATTTGGAAGAATATGGACTTCTTACTTATAAAAACAAAATTTATATTCCAAATGTAGCTAATTTGAGGAGAGTTGTTATGGATGAAATCCATTAAGCTCCATATTTTGGTCACCTAGGATATCAGAAGACAATTGCTACAGCCAGAAAGCAATATTTTTGGCCAGGAATGAAAAACGACATTGTAGAGTATATTTCAAAGTGCATGAAATGTCAGTAGGTAAAGGTTGAGCATCAACACCTAGCAGGTTTGTTGCATCCTTTTCCAGTCCCAAAATGGAAATGGGAAGTTGTTTCCATGGATTTCATTACAGGATTTCCAATGACTTGGATATTGTTGTAATCTCATAGATCACATAAGGTTACCAATAATACATACTAAAACATAACCATAAATAAGAGACAAGAGACAAGAACAGGTAGGAAAACATATTATATTATTGTAATGAGTTCATACAAGGCACATAACTGAACTGAGTTATTGCTTGGCTCAACAGCCTAATATATACCAGTTACAAATAGTTACAAAAAATAACTACCTGTCGGTTCGGTGAACCGACATGACTGTTAGTTAAGTCGACTAATCTTTTAGTTTAGTCGACCGACCGACTTAGTCGGCTGATCGAATAGTCGGCCCATCGACTTAGTCAGCTGACTAAGTCCGTCTTCATCCAAGTCGACTTATGTCGACTTGCTCCTTCTACATCTCCCCCACGAACAAAACGTTTCTTTGTCCCGAAGAAACATGAGGTACCCAAAAAAATGAACTCTTGTGGACTGCTGTATACGATAGGGTAATCCATCCCATCATCCCCTGGTTGAGTAGGGATGGCTCCAATTGCAATGCCTGATGCATCAATATGCACATGAAATTTAGTCGACCAGTTTGGAAATTTAAGTATGGGCGCTTCGACCAGTTTTCTTTTCAATTTGTCGAAGGATATTAGGCATTCCTCTGTCCATATAAACTCCTGATCTTCTTTTAGCAGTTCCTCCAGAGGGTAAGTCATATCTGAATAATGTCTGATGAATTTCCTATAGTATCCTGTGTGGCCCAATAACACCCGGACCTATTTAGGGTTTATTGGGGGTTTTAGGTCGAGGATGATTTTTATTTTGGCAAAGTCGACCTTTATACCGTCTTTGCAGACAATATGTCCTAAAAGTATTCCTATGGGAGTCATAAAAGTACATTTCTTAATATTTAAGGAGAGTTGTTCGACATCTCTCCAGCATAAGTCGGAGCCATGTGCAGTGGTCCTTTAGGGTGGAATATATGGTCCAGTCGTCGAAGTACACTGCCATGGTCTTATAGATATACTCTTGGAATGTTTTGACAACAATTTGTGAGAATGCTGCAGGTGTATTCTTCAACCCAAAAGGCATAACTCTATAGGCAAAGGACCCAAATTCACATACAAATGTTGTTTTATTTTAATCCTCTTTTGCTATGGGTACTTGATTATATCCTAAAAATCCATCTGTAAATGAATAACATTCATGGCCTGCAACTTCATTCAGGATTTCATCAGCATAAGGGGTGGGGAATGGATCTGTGAGTGTGACTTTCTTGAGCTCCCTAAAGTCGACACAAATTCTTAACCTGGTCAATTCATGTTTCTTGGGCTGTACGACCATGGGACTTGCCCATTCCAACAGTTCGATGGGGTAGATGATCCTTGCTGCTAACATGTTGTCTATTTCCTTCTTAACTATCTCCTTATACTTATGAGCTAGTTTGTAAGGTCGTTTCTTGACAGGTCGGACATCAGGTTTAGTATCTATTTTCATTTCTCCCATTTCTTGTACTAACCCTTTTAAGTCTTTGTAGTCCCTTGCAAAGACATCTTGGAATTCTTTCAGTAAGTTAATGATTTCGGTGGTTTGGTGTTCATTCCAGTAGTCCCCAATCTCAGCTATTTTTGGATGGTCGTCGTTTGAAATATCGACCTCCTTAGTTTTCACTTTGGCATCCAGCTACTCTGGTGCTTTAGCGTCATTGATCGGCCGACTTCTTTCTTTAAACTATGAGAATGTAGCCGAGAAGTCGACTGCAGTCATTCTGTCTAGATCTGGTTTGTCGGTGGTCTCGACTTTCAGGATTGAGTAGACCGGTTTGGTTGTTTCAATGTGGTTGGTTTTCCATCTAAAGCTCTTACCTTCTGTGTGTTCATTTTCTAAGTGTAAGCATGTCGACTGTGATTTTGATTCAGCTTGTATCTTGTTACAGTCCCTGATTTGTCGATGGTCTTAGTCGGGTTTTGACTCTGTCGGTTGAAGAAACTGTTTGATTTGGTGTGTTGTGCCAGCCAATTTTTCGTTTTGAGGTATGAACTGAAAGTCCTTAATAAAATTTTCTTTAAGTTCATGCCAAAAGAAGGTTTCTCCTCTAGCTTCCTCCATCTTATACCATTTATTAGGCAAGTCGGCTAGGGTGGAAGGGAACAAATGTGGCCAGGCTCGCTCATCTTTGTGTCCAAGCCATCTCCACTCCTTTTCACAAAGCTTGATGTGTTCTTCTGGGTCTTGGCCTTGGACAAAGATAGGGATTTAAGTGTCCTGGGTTAACTTTTTCCCACCGAATCGTTCGACAAAGAAAGTTGAAGCAGTTGTCCAGGTTTGCAATTTTCTCTGATGGGTGTTCCACCATCTAGCTGCTTGACCTGTAAATGTTTCCACTAAGCTTTGAAGTCTGCCATGTTCTCCAATATTTTTAGATACTTGTTCAAGATGCATTATTGGGGATTCTCTTTCTTTATACCTGAGCAATTGGGTATTATGTAAGTTGGTTGGCTGCAATGTAGGTCGTTCCCTGATTTTGTTTTCAAAGACTTTGGGGATAATTGATACAGTGAAGCACTGTTGGGTGGGTTTTTTCTGTACTTTTTGTATAGTCCAGCACCCTCTTGCTTGTGTTTCATAATTTTCCATCTCCCAGTCATATAATTCGGCATCTGAATTGTAACCAATTGAGTCTTGGTTACCTAAATGAAGCTCCCCATAAATGTTTGGCTCGGTATAGTCCATATTATTATGGATCTGGTAAAGCTGTCTGACATCGACTTCCTCATCAATCAATTCGGTCCAAGGTGCTCCTTGAGAAGGATTAATGGGTACAATGACTTTTTGACCATTTCCTTTTAACTTAATTCGTTCTTTGTCTAAGGATATGGAGGCTTTCATCTTTTGTCCCCAAGGTCGACCAACTAGCGCTGGGAAGGAGCTAGATCCTTCTTTTGGGTCGATGATTTCAAAATCAACCTTAGTCGAGATTCCTTTGATGGTCGTGTCGACATCTTTCCAAACCCCAATGGGTTCAATGAGGCCTTGGTCGGCGAGTTTTAGGTAAATGCCTGACTCATAGAGTCGAGGTCGGCCCATCTTTTCCCATGTATCCCTGGTCATGATATTTACCTGAGATCCGAAATCGAGCACCACTTGTCAGACGTGATAACCTTCGATTTCTAGGTCGAAAAGTGGTTCGACATCGTTTTTGTCTTTTTTATTGAGGCTACAAATGTTCTTAGTTTGTTTTCCAAAGTTAGTGCTTTTTATTTCGTGTAATAAATCAATGAACTGGGCTACAGACTTGTTGGTTTGGATAAGATGAGTTAATTGGTGTGTCATGCTAAGTCGATTGGTAATAATGTCTTCTTGTTGTGCAATGTCTTGAAATATGTGTGTGGCTTCTTGATAAGTTTGTTTTTCCTTCAGAGGATCCGGATAACCATTGGTGTTTTTAATTTTACTAATCTGGGGGTTATCAGGTCCTGTTTTTGTGCCTTGGCGAGTGACAATATGCAGATTCTTAGTGGTTAATATATCATGCTTTTGTACACAAGACAAGACATTAACATTCTTCTTATTATTGATTTTTTCTAACATGGTAGGACAGTCCTCCAAAGAGTGATCACCTACCCCACAATGCGTACAGAATTTAAGGTCAGTTCTGTCCTTGTAAGGACAGTCTGTACATATGTGTCCTTCTTTATAGCAGATGAAGCACTGGCTAGATCGACGTGGTCGTATGTCGTGATTCCCGACGAATCGGCCTCTTCCTCCAAACCCTTATCGTCGATTGTCGTACCGGCGCTCATATCGTCGGCCTTCGTATCGTTGCCCGTTCTGGTCATTAGTATTATTTTGCTCATTTCTCTGCACCACTGCATTCGTCTGGTAGACCGCCTGATAATTTTGTCTGTTTTTCAGGTTTAGTTGACAATCGGCCGTATTGTGACTTTTTGTCTCACAGATGGCACACCAGGAAGCTTTTGCATTCTTCATGTTAAATGCACATTCTTTCGTAGAATGATCCCCGGTCTCCTGGAAAATATCGCAAAAGACTTTAGTTTGCACAAATCGGACATCTTATCGGCTGTATTCGTGTCGACAATTGTCTTTCGAGTGTCCGGCCGTCGAACATTTAGTACACCAGATTTCTTGATTTTTGAGGGACAGTTCTTTCAAGGACTTCTGCACACTTTCCAGCTGTTCTTCTATCCTGTGGTCCATCGGATAGGCAGGTATATCTTCATCCATTTCCACCTGCATAGCTTTGGTCAGCGCATCTTCATAGGTCTTGAACGTTTCTGGACTTATGTGTCTGCGGATTTTTTGTGATAATCCTGCAAGGAACCATTGAATTAGTAGTTTTTCATCAATAACATAATCTAATTGACTCAACAGGTCCTTCCAGCGTTTGTCATAATTGCGGACAGTCTCCCCTGGGGTCTTGAAAAAGGATAAGAACTGTGCTTTAATCTCAGCTTTCGTTGCTCTGGGTTGCCTTTCCGAAAAGGTCATGTACCAAGTCAAGGCCCTTTTCCCTAAGGCTCCTGCGAACTGAGCCATCTGTCGGTCTTCATCCTTCACCTAGTTTGCATCCCAGATGGACTCACAGGTGAACCAATGTCGTTTGGGGTCTTCATCCCCCTCGTAGAGAGGAATGTGAGCTGTTCTGTGACCCATGTTTGAGTCACTTTCACTTCTCTCAGAAGTTGGCGGGGTCGGAGGTGTGGGTGGTGGTGAAAATGGTGGGATTGTTGATGAAGTCGCTCCTGCGGAATTTTGGTCGACGGAATTGGTACCTCCATCGGTGGTCGATTCATCTGTGTCGTACAGTGGGTTGTTGTGGATTTCTACTGTTGGTGGTCCACTGAAATATTGTGTGCGCAGGTCTGCGTGTTCTAGTCCTTCAAAATATGTACTTGGCGGGGGGGGTGCTCCTTCATGTGTCGGTAAGAGAAAGTGGATACTCCGAAAGGATGGTGCCGTTTGAAAGGTCACCCAGTTCCCTTCGACCGGTCGGCGTATGACAAGATGTCATTTCGGGTATGGTTCATCACCTAGTCGGCTCCAGATAGTAATGTCACCAGCTCGTAGTTGGAGTTCTTCTTCAACAATATTTTGTATTCTAGTATACGGATTTGTCGGGGAAAGGGTTATTCCGTCATCGGGAGCTCTTAATTGGAGACCTTCTGGCTGCTCTATCCACACTTCTTCCTCCATAGGGGACACCTTTTGTTCGACGCCCTCTTCCTGTCAGTCATGACCCGACGCTGGCAGATTCTCTTCACGGTCGGTCTCCCTAGGGTTTTGTTCTCTGCTCAGCCCTTCGGCTCTTTCACATCTGGCTTCCCTTCTCTGTTGTCTTTCGTCCCTTTCTCGTTTCTGAATGTCTGACATACTTTCGTACTGTACTATTGTCTTCAGGTCCTCTATGGTCGACTTTTCATTACTGGTGACAACTATCTGCTTTAGGTCGACTGGGATCCACTATACTCTACCTCCGACACATGACCAGCTACCCCCCCATAGCCTACCCGACGCTTTTTAGAAAGCCTGGATAGTTCGAATCACTTGCTCAGGAAGTATTCCCACTCCCTTTCTGCAATAAATTTTTCCCACTTCCTCTGCTTTTCCGCCCAGTTAGTGTTTGGTGGCTGTTCGCACAGTGGTGGTCTGGGTTCGACGATGTGGCCTACTCCGTTCTCTATCAAGAATTTGAACAGCAAGGTCAGCAGGGAGCATAAGAATTGTTCGGTGAAATCTGTGTAAAATTTTGCTTTAACAGTTTCTACCGATGTTCGGTCTTCAACTGCTTTCTCTTCACAGAAGTCGTCGGCAATTTTCTCAAACCACTCCGATAGATTTGTTCGTCCTCCGTGGAATAGTTTATCTAGAAACTGTTGTTCTTTAGTTGTGTCTGGTCTTCTCATCCAGAAGCTACTTCAACAGTTGTGGTACAGACTCGACAAATTTTTCATGTGTCTCGGTGAAAAATATGGCTCTAGCTTCAGCGACTGTTAATCTGTTTCGTCTAGCGTAATTTTGCAAATAGTTTCCAACTTTATGGTCCCACCAGTCCTTGATATCCTGCTCTGTTATCATATGTGAGCCTATATCTTAGACATGTACTACTGGAAACGGAACCAATGTTGTAATCTCACAGATCACATAAGGTTACCAATAATACATACTAAAACATAACCATAAATAAGAGACAAGAGACAAGAACAAGTAGGAAAACAGATTATATTATTGTAATGAGTTCATACAAGGCACAGAACTAAACTGAGTTCTTGCTTGGCTCAACAGCCTAATATATACCAGTTACAAACAGTTACAAAAAATAACTACCTATCGGTTTGGTGAACCGACACGACTGTTAGTTAAGTCGACTAATCTTTTAGTTTATTCGGCCGACCGACTTAGTCGGCTGATCGACTAGTCGGCCCATCGACATAGTCAGCTGACTAAGTCGGTCTTCGTCCAAGTCGACTTATGTCGACTTGCTCCTTCTACAGATACAACATGATTCCATCATGGTTGTGGTGGAAAAGTTGACAAAGGAAACACATTTTATACTGGTTAAGTCCACTTACAAGATTGATGCCATTGCAAAAATCTTCATGAAGGAGATTTTCATATTGCATGGATTTCCTAAGGAAATAGTTTTCGATAGAGATCCCAAGTTTACTTGCAATTTTTGGAAGGGTTTGTTTGCATATTTGGGTGCAAATCTGAACTTCAGCACTGCCTACCATCCTCAGACTAATCATCATACAGAGAGAGTGAATCAAGTGTTGGAAGACATGCTTCTCATGTATGTGATGGACAAACCATCCAAGTGGGAAGATTACTTACACTTGGTAGAGTTTGGTTATAATAATGGGCAGTAAGCATCCTTGGGGATGAGTCCATATGAAGATTTGTATGGAAGAAGGTGTAGGACACCAGTGACTTGGGATAATCCAGTGAACATGATTGTGATTGGTCCAGAATTGCTCAAGGAAATAGAGCAGGAGGTTCCAAAGATCAGGAAGAATCTGAAAGTAGACCAGGATAGAAAAAAAAGAAATGTAGATAAGCATAGAGTGCATAGAGATTTCAGTGTTGGGGATCATTTTTACCTCAGAGTGAGGGAAAGGAAGAGTTCCTTGAAGCTTGGAAGTTGTGCCAAGTTGTCACCTAGATATTGTGGGCCATTTGAAGTGCTTGAAAGAATAGGGCCAGTTGCATATAGACTTCCATTGCCTGCTAGCACTAGAGCTCATAATGTTTTTCATGTTTCTTTGCTTAATAAATATGCACATGATCCTAACCATGTGATAAATTGGGATGTGATTCAGTTGGAACCCGAGGGAGAGTTCCAAACCGAGCCATTGTGCATCCTCGACAGGAAGGCCATAGTGCCCCGGAATTGAGCCATTGGACAGGTGAAGGTGCAATGGGAGAACTATGGTCCTGAAGAGGCTACGTGGGAGAAAGAGGATGCCATGTGATTGGAACATCCATTTTTGTTCAATTTTGTAAAGCAATAAGGACAATGTTGTTCTAAGGGGGAGGGAAA
Source organism: Pseudotsuga menziesii (assembly GCA_001517045.1). Classification (NCBI taxonomy): domain Eukaryota; kingdom Viridiplantae; phylum Streptophyta; class Pinopsida; order Pinales; family Pinaceae; genus Pseudotsuga; species Pseudotsuga menziesii. The sequence goes on from LPNX010762474.1 coordinate 144,522, forward strand.
TATAATACCCTGGTTTTGACCCCAATGGGGAGGGGAATGTAATACCCCAGTTTTGACCCCATGGTATTGAAATTGTACATGATGTATATATATTATGAAAATCATGGTAAGGATCTCAAGGCCAAGGCCCTACCATTGATTTGGTATTTTGTGTATAGGTTATCAAGGTTGATGCCTATGGTTCATTGTGTTGGTCAAGCACAAAGCATATTTTTGAATATCATGTAAATATACAATTTGATAAAATACCACAACTAGATATGCACTGCAACGTGAAAAGAAATGGGGGCATGATTTCACAAAGGAATAGGGAGGGCGTTAACCAGAATGATGCCAGGTGAGGGATTGCAGGTCAAATCTTGACAAAACCCAGTCTAATCAGCAAAGAATCCTTCCTTGATTTGTCATCCAAGCCACCCAGTGGATGCAAAATGGAATGAATCCTTTTGGATAGAAATTTTGTGCCCGCTAGCTGATGTTAAACAACTTTCTAGTTGAATCAACGAAATTTTTGTGGACCATTGGATCTGTGTCCCCACCAGATCAACGGTGGAATCCAAACTTGATGAAGCAGATTACATTGGAATTTTGTGCACCTGAAAATTTTGTTAACTCGTGCTATTTAAATCAGGGAAATCATTGTGCACCGTCGATCTATTTGATGATTGATCCTAACAGTAGATATGCTCAAAATTTACATGTCCTTTAACCCGTCTACCCTGGTTCGTCCCTGTGCTCTCTCATTCAATTTTCTTGCAGGAAATTGGTTAAGGTGGTTAATTCCTTTGGTAGAGCAAGGAATGACTTTCAATTTCGTGACTGATCAATCCTACAGTCTATAGAGGCCGTGTTCTTGCTTCTGAAGCAATTAAAACATGTGATTTCATGCCCAGTCTGTCAACCCCAGTCTTCATCTTAACATTGTGGTCATTCGAACCATTCTATCATTGGATCGGATGGATTATGCATTGTTCACTCTCCTGGGTCAAGGAGAAGGTTTTATGTTCGTGATTATTAATTCCATCTAGAAGGTGGTCCATTGTGGCAGGGAAACCTATTTTCTCTGTGTTGCAGAGTGGTATGTTATATTTTTATCATTTAAGCTAGCATTAACTTAGGATCTTAACTGATAGAATAACAAGCATAGAAATCAAACACATAAGACAATGAAAACAAATATTTTCCTCAAGGAAACCATAAAGGAGAAAAACCCACAACTTCCTCAGAGATAGAATCAGCACCAACAGAAAAGCCCCAAAAATAGTAAGATGATATCCCGACAACGGTAGCCTCTTTCTCTCTAGCCCCAGCAACTTCTTCTTCCTCAGCTATGCGCTACAACTGAGTGTGAGTGAGTGTGTGTTAAATAGATAGGCTCACTTTCTATTTATACTAATTCTCAACTTAACAATGACTCACTAGGGTCAACTTCTCTAGGAGAGTCTAATAACCCTAGGGCCCTAGAACTGCGAGGACTTTAACCCTTGAACAATAGGAGGGTTACCCACAATGACTTGACATGACTTGTTTACATTATTGAATCTCCCAATAGGAACATTGGGGCATGACATGACCCAAATACATTATAGACACTTCCCAGAATAAACATCGGGGTACAAGACATAAGATATACAAGTGAATACATTTCGAAGTTACAAATACATCAACACTCCCTCTTAACTAGGAAGGTATTCTTTCGACACAATTTTCAGCACTGGTCTTCTTCTCTGTATCGAATGGATCATCTTGTCATCTTCATATTCAAGTCATCTTTCTCTTCAAGTCTTCTTCCTCTTCAAGTCTTCTTCATCACTCAATCTGGATCACCACTGCTAGATCATCACTACTAGATAATCATCATTGTATCATCATCAAATCTAGATCATCACTTGATCTGGATCATCATCACATCTGGATCATCACTTGATCTAGATCATCATCATTGGTGCTATCTAAGAATGGTTATATCTCTCGATTATTCTTGTCACAGGAAGTTCTATAGAGCCAACCCTTTTTCATGCTGGTTGTAGGCCTACCCTTCATGTAGGTCTTCAGCGCTTATATCTGACACTAAGTCAGAATGGCCTGCCTAGCTCTTACATCTGACCTCATCTTATCAGAAAGGTAGACCCAGCACTCACATCTGACCTCATCTTGTCAGAAAGGCCCAGCACTCACATCTTACCATGTGTAAACACATCGCACCAGAATGGCTCTGCACTTATATCTGACCATGTGTGAACACACTACATCGGAAGGGCCCTGCACTTACATCCAACCATGTTTGAAAACACCGCATCGAAATGGCTCTGCACTTACATCTGACCATGTTCGAAAACACCGCATCGAAAGGGCTATGCACTTACATCTGACCATGTTCGAAAACACCGCATCGGAAGGGCTCTGCACTTACATTCGACCATGTTTGAAAACACCACATCGGAAGGGCTCTCAGTCCTAGACTGAGGATTCTTGGTAACTGACTAGGTGCCTCCATTCTCCCAGAGAATGGAAACAACCCTTATATCTGATCAAGTGGGAACACATCCCTCAATCACAAAAAATGGCCCTTCACTTATATCTGATCATGTGAGACTACATCCCTCAGTCATATCAGAATGGCCCTCGGTCCCAGATTGAGTATTCCTGGTAACTGACCAGGTGCCTCCATTCCAAGAATGGCATTGAGCACTTATATCTGATCATGTAGGAACCAATCCTACAGTCACATCAGAATGGCTCAGCACTCACATCTGACATGGAAGGAACCAAATCCTCTCACCATGACAGAATGGCTTAGCCCTTACATCTGACCATGGAAGGAACCTAATCCTCTCACCATGTCAGAATGGCTCTAGGTCTCATCATTTTCCCTTGGAGGGAACCTCGATCTGGAGAACACCAAGCTTCTCCCTGAAGTACTCAAACTTTACTATGGCCAATGGCTTCGTCAACACATAAGCTATTTGTTCATCTGTCGCAACATACGGGAGCTTCACCTCTCCTCTCTGCACCATATCCTTGATATAGTGATGATTGATCTCGATAAGCTTCGACTTGTCATGGAACATTGGGTTCTCTGACAACTTCACACAACTCTAGTTGTCGCATTATATACAAGTAGCATCCAACTGTAGATCAAATAAATCAGATAGTAGCTTTCTCATCCACACCACCTCACAACTAGCTGAACAAGCTGCAACATACTCTGCTTCAGCTGTACTCAGTGCCACACAAGACTACTTCCTCCTAAACCAAGAGATCATACCTGATCCCATAATGAATCAAGATCCTAAAGTGCTCTTCTTATTAATGGCACTTCCTGCCCAATCTGAATCAACATAACCCTCGAGGTTAATATTCTGATTTGCCTCATACTTGAGCCCATAATCAACTGTACCCTTCAGGTACCTTAGAATATGCTTTGCATCAATCAAGTGAACATGTCTTGGATCTGTCAGGAACTGGCTCAAGGTGTTCACAGCAAAGCAAATATCTGGTCTCATGTTCATCAGGTACATCAAGGACCCAATCATCTGATGATACATCATAGCATCAATCGCTTTTGCTGAAGCATCACTCAATAGCTTCAATTTCGATGCCATAGGTGTGGTTATGGCCTTGCAGTCCATCATTCCAAACCTCTTCAGGATCTCTACTGCATACTTCCCTTGTCTAAGGAATATTCCATCTGTATTCTGCCACGCCTCCATGCCTAGAAAATAATGCATCATACCCAAGTCTTTCATTTCAAACTCAGCAGCAAGCTTCCTCTTTGTATCAGCAATCAACCCATCCATACCTGTTACAAACAGATCATCTACATACAGGAGTATCACTGGGTTACCATATTCAACCTTGTAGTAAAGGTTGGAATCTGCTTTACTCTTGGTAAAGCCCAAACTAGATAGAAAGCCATCAATTCTGTCGTACCATGTCCTGGGTACCTGTTTCAAACCATACAGGGCTTTCTTCAATCTACACACATGAGACTCCCTGTCATGTGTCTCAAAACCAAGTGGTTGCTCCACATACACTTCCTCTTCTACTACACCATTCAAGAAAGTAGTCTTGACATCCATTTGGTGTATCTTCCATTTCATCACTGCAGCCAGCGCAAGTACTGATCTGATGGAAGTGTATCTGGCTACAAGTGCAAAATTTTCTTCATAATCTATTCCTTCTTTCTAGGAGAAACCACGAGTCACGAATCTTGCTTTATATTTCTCTATGTTGCCATCTGCAGCATGCTTGATCTTGTAGATCCATTTGGAAGTTACAATGGACTTCCCTTCTGGTCTTGGGACAACATCCCAAACATCATTCTTTATGATCAATTGATACTCTTCGATCGTAGCATCCTTCCATTCTTTCCTTTCTGCTGCTTCTTCATAGTTGGAAGGTTCTTTATCAATAATGTCACATAGCAAGGCTACATAACTGGAGCAAGACCTAGTTCTCTTCCTTCCTCTGTGTGTTTCTTCTGAAGTTCCATATCTTTCTGCACCTTGGATAATTTCACGTACCCAAGCAGGTTTCCTCTTGCGAGGATTCTTCTCCTGAGGTAGATACACGAGTTCTTGAGGTTCTTCTAATTCTCGATCCTCTTCTTGCATTTCTTTGTTCATGTTTGTATCATGAATTCTGGGTGCTTCTGTTTCTTCAGGTTCTTTAGCCGGTCTCTTCCTAGATTTGATGTAGGCTGAATCTTCGTCAAATGTTACATCTCTGCTAATGTCAATATTCTTGAATCCTGGGAAGTATATTCTGTAAGCCTTCGATATTTCAGAGTATCCCACAAATATACCCTTCTTTCCTAAAGGATCTAACTTCATCCTCTTTTCTTTCGCAATGTGTATGTATACAGGACACCCAAATATTCTTAGATGGTTGACTTCTAGTTTCTTGCCGGAGAAGAATTCTTCAGGTGTCTTGTTCTCGAGTACTCTGTGTGGAGTACGATTCTGTACATATACCGTTGTTCTAGCAGCTTCTGCCCATAGATGCATGCGAAGATCTTGATCATGAAGCATGGCCCTTGCTACTTCCATGAGTGTTCTATTATTTTTTTCTGCAATCCCATTTTTTTGTGGATTATATGGAGTGGAGAACTCCCTCTTAATCCTTGAGTCTTTGCATAGCTCTTTGAATTCATTTGATGTGAATTCTCCACCATTATTTGATCGAAAGGTCTTGATCTTCTTATCTGTGTGGTTCTTGATCAAGGATTTGAATTCCTTAAACTTGCTGAATACTTCATCTTTGTTCTTCATAAAGTATATCCATGTATTTCTAGAAAAATCATCAATAAAAGAAACAAAGTATACATACCTGCTAAGTGAACTGGATGACATTGGACTGCATACATCAGAGTGGATGATTTCCAAGATTCATTTTGCCTTGCTCTTGCTACTTGGAAATGTCTTCTTTGTGTTCTTCCCTTTTGCACATCATTTGCATACACCTTCATGTTTTGTCTGTATTTCTGGGAGACCTTCAACAGCTTTGCTTGCAAGTGGTAGTGCTCTGTAATGCACATGTGCAAGCCTTCTATGCCAAAGCTCATTTGGTTCTACCAAGTCATGAACCAAAGCTTGTTCTTGTTGGCCCTTCAATTTGTATAGTCCTCCTTCTTATTCCCCAATCACTACTACATCATCAAAATACTTTCCCTTTGGCCACATGAGTACTTGACCATCTACAAATGTAACCCTTATTCCTTTTGTATCCAATGCAGATATGGAGAGGAGGTTCTTCTTTAGTCTAGGTACAATCAATACATCTTTCATCTTGATATAATTTCCATAGTCTAGCTTGTATGAGGATTCACCACTACCTTTTATTGGATACTGGTAGTCATCTTCAAGTTTCACCTTGTGAGGTGATTCATGTTTAGACAGTTTCACAAAGGATTCCTTGAATCCTGACATATGTTTGGAAGCACCACTGCCTATAAGCCAATCATTGCTTCCATGTGTGATAGTTCCCATGAGAGCGGAAAATCAGAACATATTCTTCATCAATTGAAGAATCGTCACTGTCTTGTCTGGTTCTCTTTGTGGAAGGTTCATCATCCTCTGCAGCATGAGCATGATGTCTTCTCTTGCTTCCCTTCTTATTGTGAGAGTTACTTTTGTTTCTATGAAAATCTCTAGCAAAGTGTCCTCTTTCATCACATGTATAGTAAATGTACTTAGACATATCTCTAGGCTTTCTAAAGTTACTCCTTTGGTGAGAGTGCTTACCTCTGTGGTGGCTAGATCTGGTTTTCTTGGATTGTACTGTGAGAGCTTGATCTTCACTTCCCATCTTTTCTTCTCGAGCTGCTATCCGAGCTTCTTCTTGAGAGAATTCTTCCCATAGTCTGTTGAACTTGACTAAATTCTTTCTGGCACAGATCCCTTGAATGAAAGAGTCCCATGTCCTAGGGAGACCATTCAAGGTGCTCATTACAATCTCTGCATTATCCACTTCTTCTTGTGTAAGTCCTTAGCCTCATCTCCCTCTGGAACTAGAATCTTCTCATTCATGTAGGAGTCCAACTCATTTTCTTCCAGGACCAGGGAGATCCTNCATTCTCCACTTCTTCTTGTGTAAGTCCTTAGCCTCATCTCCCTCTGGAACTAGAATCTTCTCATTCATGTAGGAGTCCAACTCATTTTCTTCCAGGACCAGGGAGATCCTATACTTCCAGGCTCGGAAGTTATCATCCCCCTCAAGCTTTTCATCAATCTTGGTATGATGAGACATCTTAACTGAGAACCTCAAATGGAAATACAAAATATTTAGATCTTACCAGGTTAAGATATCAAATCTGGATCTTGAGCTGAATTTTTGCAGTGTTGGTTCAGGAGGAGATTAGGGTTTGACTTTCCTGAATTTCTTTCCAACCAAAAGCTTTGATCTTGATCTCTAAACTTTTATTTTGAGGAGGAGATCAATTCAGGCTTGGGCTCACTCAAAAATTCCACTTTTGTGGAAAGCCCTAATTTTCGGCAGCAGTGTCGGGTCAAAAACTGAAAATTCTCGGAATCAGATTCTGCTTCGACAGAAAAATGTGCCCTAGGGAGGAGAGTCAGCCCAACCTTATTTTGCTGAGAATCTGTGGAGAGGGATCCAAAAAGTAGGAAGCCCTAATTTCCGTAGCTGCACAATGTCTTCTTCTCAGGTTAGCTCTGATACCATGTTAGATTTTTATCATTTAAGCTAGCATTAACTTAGGATCTTAACTGAGAGAATAACAAGCACAAAAATCAAACACATAAGACAATGAACACAAAGATTTTCCTTGGGGAAACCATAAAGGAGAAAACCCTGCAACTTCCTCAGAAATAGAATCAGCACCAATAGCAAAGCCCCAAAAACAATAAGATGATATCTCGACAACGGTAGCCTCTTTCTCTCTAGCCCCAACAACTTCTTCTTCCTCAACTATGCGCTACAACTGAGTGTGAGTGAGTGTGTTAAATAGAGAGGCTCACTCTCTATTTATACTAATGCCCAACTTGACAATGACTCACTGGGGCCTACTTCTCTAGGAGAGTCTAATAACCCTAGGGCCCCGAAACTGTGGGGACTTTAACCTTTGAACAATAGGAGGGTTACCCACAATGACTTGACATGACTTGTTTACATTATTGAATCTCCTGATAGGAACATCAGGGCATGACATGACCGAAATACATTACAGACACTTCCCGGAATAAACATCGGGGTACAAGACATAAGATATACATGTGAATACATTCCGAAGTTACAAATACATCAACATGGTATGCAACATGCTTCTCTGTGTTACAGAGTGGAGCCTATGTTGCTATGTTCTCCTTGTGGGTTGCTATGATGTGCATCCCTGTTTTGGTCTGAAAGACTTAGGAGTGGAAGAGGTCTAGAATTGGCTGATAAACCTAGTGAAGAGATGAACCTCATAGACAAGTCAAGAAGTGTTGGAAAATCTTTTTGCACACCCTAAAGAGAACTGGAAGGGAAGGTATGGCCTGAGGGAACTGTGTAGTAGTGAAGGGAATAATTATTTGTGTTGGGTGTGTAGGTATTGTGGAATACTGAGCTGGATAAATCTCGTGTAGGTGTCCATAACTCTGTGGTTGAGCTCACTAGCTTAGAAATTCTACCTTTCTATTGCCTTAGCAGCCTGATAAACCCAACTGTTGGTTGGTTTGGTTGAGTTATGGTGAGCATTTGACCAAGTGCGAGTCATTGCCTTAATATCCTGATAAACCCAACTGTTGGTTGGTTTGGTTGTGCCTTGTTGTGCATTTTTCCTTGTGTAATCCTTGTTCGGACAGTCTGATAAACTCAACTGAAGGTTGGCTTGACTGTGCGTGTTTTGACTTGTGTGTGTTTTGAACTAGCTGTGTGTGAGTCTATTGTTCCCTAGTTCCTTGTGGAAATCATGCCCATCTCGGGGGTGGCAGTGGTGTTGAGAGATTAATGAACACACTGGCCTATGGTTGGGTGGAACATTGCAACAAAATAGCTAGTTGCGAGACAACTCCATCACTCAAGATAAGTATTCTCTATTGTGTTATTTCTGTAATGTATTTTCTTATGAATGAATATGATGAATGCTTGTTAATATTTCAGTAGAGTTTACTATTGATGAACGTTCCTGCATTTGCATATATATTTTCCTTGTATGTTTCAATGCATATTTTCTTATGATTATGGATGCTAGAAGCCTGGTTACAGAGTCAGAATGCACCTGACTTAACTCTTTCTGCACTCTGGGATCCGCTTGTGGAAGGCGCAAGATGAAAGGTGGAAAACCGAAAAAAGAGTAGGGCATAATGTTGGAGTTTCCGACTTCTGAAGTCCGCAATACATAAGGCGGAAAGGCGAAACTAGAAAAGTGCAGAAAATCTCTAAGACGAAAGTTAAGTTCTGATTCTCGAGTTTCGTACTAGAGAGCGAAAAGGTGGAAGGAGAAACCGAGGATAAAGGTTTCTGTCGTTCGATAGTTTTCTGATTCCCAAGTTTCGCACTAGAGGGTGGAAAGGAGAAATGTGGAAGGAAGAACCATGGATAAAGGATTCCGTCGAAAGTTGTTCTTTCTACTTCTGAGTTCCGAAGGCGGAAGGCGAAAAGGAGGAAGGCGAAAAAGTGGCCAAAGGTCTCCGTCTAGTGTTGATTCTTTGATTTTCAAGTTCCTGGAAGAAGGCGAAAATGTGGAAAGGAGGAAGTGTGGAAGGTTAATGCTTCCGTCGTATTTTATGTTTTGAATTCCAAGTTCCGCAGGGAGGAAGGTGGAAAGGACAGGTTCAGTGCAGAAAAGGGTGTTTTCGGTCGCAGAAATGACCTGTCAAGGGAGAAACGAGTGTTATAGTGGTTCTAAGCCTGAGAATGAATGTTGAAGAGTGTGTTAACGTCCATGCCCTGTGTTTCGAAAGGAGAACAAGGGTTCTTGAAGAAAATTTTTTAATAATTCCGCATTATGGGGTATGTGGACGTTACACTAAATCTATATCACACCGCAGGTTTTACCACAAATATATCCTTCTAATCATAGTTATTTAAATTCAAAATGACGTACTGTTTCAAACCCTGATTAAAATGTTGTTTTATGGATGACTTTTAACTACGATACAAATTGAGTTTTGACTCCTCTATGTCTAAAACTTCAGCCTGTGGTACCCCGATGACTCCTCTTTCCAATGTCATAGGTATGACCTAATTTGGATGTGCCAAAAAAAATTTATTGCAATTCTCCCAAGGCTTCTTATTTTTGTCTTATCCAGAAGAACGAACTTGTATGGTATGCCACATATCCAATATTTCGTTTATGTAGCTGAAAATTCTACCATAGATACCCTGGTCTGTCTTCTTTTAGATGCAACTAGTCTCACTCAATTTGGATCTTAAATGCCTCAGATATGACCTTTTCCCCTAGAACACATGTTTTAGACTATGTTTTGGACTAGGAAGAAACCTTACATTCTTTCGCAATTATCTCCAAACTTGTAATGGATTAGGATCTAAATCAGATTGTATTTAGTTAGGCCTATTTTAGAAGTGGGTTTTAACCTCGATCTCTGAACCCTTGTAGAAAAACATTTGTAGCGAAAATTCCAAGATGAATCGTTTTGCAGAAGCTAGTCCCGAGGAAAGAGCTCTAATACCAAATGTTATGTAACCAAGTCCTGGAGATAGCATAAATGAACATAATTAGACAAGAAGAGAGTAATCCATGCCTTAATAATGAATAACAGAGATAATTAGCATTATTCTTCGAGGGTGGAACCTCCTTACACAATGTACTGAGTACACAAGACAAGATACAATGATGACTAAAATAGAAAATATCTCCTTCATCTATATAGGAGACCAAGGTGTACAATAACAACTAATAGACCCACTAATAAACTCAAACCGACATGAATAATATGTAATACACCACAACATAGGGGATAATGCGCCACCCTATAGGGGGGGATGTGCCCAACATTTAGGGCTTAACATTCATGTTGGTGTGTTTGAGTCTAAGTTTGTAACAATGGAAGTTCACTGGTGTTTTTTGGTTGCATTTGTGTTGTGGAGTCTTTGGTTGAGGAGGGCATACTAGTGATGGTTCATATCTGATGGAGGTGGTTCTAATGGCTGTATTTATTCCTTATGTGACGGAAGGCACACTATAGATGGAAAATTTGCTAGTTGGGGTCGAAATATGCTTATGGGAAGGTGCACTAGTGGAGCAGAACTTTCATTTTGGAGCAACACTTTGCAAAATTTGAAGTCAAGCCACTATTATACGAGTATTATTTTACTATACGAAAACTATAGACAATTTGACCGTTCGAACACTGGAATCTCCAAAAATGTACATCGCTTCCCTTCTTTCACATAATAATATTCAAAAAAACCCAGAAGACAAATGTTTTGTAAGCCACGTGTCACCGTTAGAAGTGTGTGCACGCCGACGTATGTCAGGGGCATCGCAAGTGTATCGTAGTTGTCTAAACATTGTACTTGACGAACCAATAAACAGCTTCTATGAGTTATGTACTCTAAAAATACAATTTCCAAGCACAATCCAGCTGTTCGTTTTCTCGAGCCACGTGCCAAAGCATTTATTCTGCCAAGCAGGGGTTAAATTTGACGGGAGTATACCCGTATTTAGGTTTTTTACCTGTCAAATACAGGTGAATATGGAAAAAACCCGTCATCTAAGAAGGGCATTTTTTAAAAACAGTAGTAGTTTTGACGGGTATTTATAAAATTTGCCAGTATCTAATTTATATAT
>LPNX010762474.1:156904-255479 GCA_001517045.1 Pseudotsuga menziesii
TAGCCTAGCTTATTGATAAGGAAAGCTGGCTACAAGAGTAAATGAATCCCAAGCCCACCAATGCCTGATCCTTATGACATAAATTTCAACATTGCAAAATATACCCATATGGAGATTTATTCTATGTCCTCACACCTTTTACAACTAATTCTAGATGTACCAATCCATGGTTGAATCACAACACTTTAACTCTTCTGACCTGAGGGAGAGCAGCAGGATTTTCTGTCCTTAGAAAAATATGAATTATGTGTTCTTCAATTGAATACCGAGTCGGGTGAGCTTATTACTAGGGAAATGGCAGATGTCTCAGATCGTGTTTGAACCCATGCAGAGAATGGTCAAATCTAATTTATATCATCTTCTATATTGCAAACACCGGTATCTTTTTAAACTTGGTTGAGTTTGTTCAGCATTTCCCACACTTCAATAGCTAAATACCTGATTTTACAGTGGTCACAAGAATAGGAAAGGGAAAGTTGTGTGGTAACTAGTATGAAACTAACGATATCCTAAGTAATAAGAGCAACTATCATGTTTATCAAACCTGAAAAAAAGCTCGGTCCCCAAAAAAAGTGGAATAATATGCAATGTGCATACAACAGGCTGTAATTGTTGCAGTAAAACATACCTGTGTCATAACCAAAGAGTAAGCCACCAATACCAGCAACCATCATTCAACCAATAACGTATCCATTTCCAAAATAAGTTACTTTCTTGTTTAGGTCAGGCAGTGATGATCTCGATGTCCCTAGCAAATATCCCACCGTCATTTTCCTAAATAATCAATCAAGCTAGTGACGCCCTGGTAAGTAGCTTGGCAAAGAAAGGCCCTTTTCCATTCAACAGAAATCAATCTTCCAACAAGCTGAATTCTTCAAAGTCAAACCTGCATTAAGCGAAAGCTTCAGATTATTTTTCGTTAATATTACCTCTCACTGAAGGATGTAAACACACGTATACGCCATTCCCAAACAACCGAATTGTTAACCTTAAATTTAAAGTTGAAGTTAGCATGCCATCGCTTCACAATAATGAGCACAAGTGTAAAGCTCCGATGGAAACCTTTGTTTTAAACCAATATAAGCCTGTGACTGGGTTACAATGCCCGATTTTGAACGTCCGCTTTAGCAAACAGAAACCAATTTAAAGTTCCAATGAGGAAAAATCAGAAAGGACTGGCCAAAAGTCTGTCTACATCAATAATTTCAAATTTAGCGCAATGAGGACAATAGATTACAATGGTCCACAAACTAGAACCCGCCCCCTATGAGGAAATTTGGGCCTCTGGGAACTCGAAATTTGAATCGGTTGTCCAAATTCCCAATTCAATTAGAAAATTTAGCTCTATATGAGTCCACATCTCTTAATTTGCAAAACGTGATCTATCTAAGTCCACATATATTATTTGCAAAACCTGATGGGAAAAAGTATTTGAAGAATTCGAAGCAGAAAATCACTGATTTCAAAAAAAAGTTCTAAATAGTGTGAATGCATTCCAACAGTTAAGCTTCTCTCAAGCTTGGTAATGTATATCGCCTTAAGCTCTCCAAATGTTGTGACCTTGACCTTCCATCCAAAGACGAGAATGGAAAAATATGACTTGTTTTATACAATGTATTAAAATTAAAGGAAAGCAATTTTCAACCGCCTCGTCGATCTGCGTCTTCACTAATTTACTTCTCTTTTTCCACCCTCAATGACACTTGCTACTCATCTGTAGTTTTCTGTTTTATTATTTTATTTAATTACAAAATTTCACGTGCGGTTTCTATATTTATCATTATTATTATTAATTAATCAGATATCCTATGCATATGATGCTCTGACAGAGCTAAATATAATATATGACGACGTGGAAAGCAATCAATCAGTGGATAAGAAAAAGTGAGTGAAAGGGATGGATGACGCTCGTGAGAGGAATGGCTACCACTCATTTCTGCCCGTTCGTTCATTTTTGGAACCTAGCGCCCCTTCCATGACCTCCACCGTGAGTCCAGTGCACATAACTCCACAAAGTAATCAACGAATAAATTTCAAAGTCATAAATGAACAACGAAATTAAGATATCCACAGGAAAACCTTGGATACATAAAGTTGGCCTTGTTGGCACCACATAGATACTCCTGTAGCATCCGAGGATGATACTCTAAAATTTGTCCAATATAAGAAGAACGTAAAAAGCAAAGTGATAGTCTGCATAAAATTTTAGATTTCTCCCAAGTAAATCAAGAGGATAAGACATCTAAACAACATTGTCATTTTAATTATAAGCAACAATAGAATTTTAATTATCTATTTACCTCTCTATAAATAAGCTCTCTCACACCATCCTTTGTTAATCTTCTCCTTTCAAACTCAAACTCTAGCTTCGAGATAGGTTTTGTTGAAGGTTCACGCTCAACTTTTGCCAAACCATTGAAATATGGATCGTCTAATGCCTAAAAATTTGCACAGCGGATACCCATGGATCACTTTTGATTTTCATTTAGGGCTTGATTCTCTCATGTAGTCAATCGTCGTTCAGGGCTTAATTCACTCATAGAAATAAGATATTGCAGCAATTAAAGACCTAGACTTAAATTGCAGTATATTATGGTCAAGTAATTCTCAATAAAACATAAAAAACTGCAATCAGAATAGATATCACCCAGTAAGGTTCAATGTTACAAACCCAAAACTTGCAATCTATTTTTTTTCTTTTCTTTTTATTTTTATTTTGAGTGAGTGCAGGTGCAATTTCCATTCTAAAATAAAATATCTAATTTATTTATTTTTATTATGTAGGTGTTGACAATTGTATCAAAAAATGTCTCAAAGAAAAAAAAATCAGTCTTCTATCAAAAGGTTTTTTGGATGGTCTACAACATCGCAAGCTTCATCGCCCGATAATCAGAATCGTAATTTTGATTTGAATGAAGACTTAAATATCTTGGGGCATGATGAAGAATGCCATGAACAAATTCAAGAGGGAGAACCTAGTTCTCAAAAGAAAAGAAAAAAAGTAAAAAGAGAGTTTCGTGAGCAATGGAAAACTAAGTATAAATGGTTGAGAGAGGCAAAACATGAAGGAAAAATAGTTATGAAATGCATATATTGTGAAGAACATAAGGCACCTGGACCATGGGGAATTGGCATTGGTTGCTTTGCCTTGCAACATGATTCACTAGTTGTTCATGCTAGTTCAAGCATCCATAAACTTTCACAAGCAAAATGGATATATGGGAATGAGAGGAAAGCAAAACCTATTATAGAACACATTGCATGCATTGATGATAGGAACAAGGAAAGAGTCATCACAATGATGAAATTAGTTTAATGGATGGTGCAAGAAGATTTACCCCTCTCAAAATATGAATCCCTTTGCTTGCTTTCAATGTCCTTGAATACACCAAACATGGCAAAGAATAAAGACTACACATCCTATACAAATCACATGGCTTCAAAAGAATTCGTTTTTGCTATATCCGAGTATCTTGAGGAGCTACAAATTTCAAGAATGTTAGATAGCCCCTTTTTTTCAGTGATGCTAGATGAAAGTACAGATCGTAGTTTAGAGAAACATCTTGTGGTTTATGCCACATTTCTAGACTCAAAGGGGTTGGGGCCTCCAATTTCACAGTTTTTAAAGCTCATAAATGTTGTTGATGGAAGAGGAAAAACAACATATGATGCAATCAAGGGTTTAATGGAAGCAAGGGGCCTTTCAAATGAAAGATTGATAGGAGTTTCCACAGATGGTGCTTCATCCATGGTTGGAAATGAAAATGGCTTTGTTACTTTTTTGAAAAAATATGTACCTAATCTTGTAGGCGTTCATTGCATTGCTCACCGTGAAGCTTTAGCCGCAGCAGATGCTTCTAAAAGAATACCGGAATTATTATTTGTTGAGAAATTGGCAAATAAGGTATATTCTTGGGCACAAAATTCTAGTAAAAGAAATAGTCAACTTACTTCTCTACAAGAAGTTATGCAACTTGAAACTCTTCATGTTCTTCAAATCCATGGAGTTAGATGGTTCTCAAGGGGACAAGTCATTGAAAGACTTGTTGTGTTGATGCCTCCCATATTGACTTTGTGGAAGAATGAAAGAAACGATTCATGGTATGATAAGGCAAGGATTTTCTTAGTACAATTTTGTTTGCATATGCTTGCAGATATAATGTGTGAATTAAACAAGTTGAATAAGAAATTCCAAGAAGAGTATGTTGATGTTACCTCTTTAAGGGCAGCCATAGATGTTACTATAAACACTTTAAAAAGGTGGTTTTTAAGAAGTGACACATTTGCAGATGGCAGATCTTACTTGTCTAAGTTTTTAGATGCCTCTAAATTTGGATATCTTGAGATTTGTGATAAATAAGGACTTGTCCATAGGCATGAATTGCGATTTGTAGCAATTCTGCATGCACATGGTGATTATATTGATGCACAACAATCATGGAAACCTTGCATTGAAGGTTCAGTAGAGAGTTGCAAACAACTCGCTAAAGATTATGTTCAAGCTCTTGTAGAGAGTTTGAATGGAAGATTCCCCGATCTTGCATTTTTCAACTCTGCAAGGTTGTTTAGCCCTTGTCATTACTTACAGGATGTTCATGGTAGAGAACAAAATTCAAAGCGTTGGCTTGAAAAACTTTTTCAACACCTACAACATACTTTATGTGAGAGGGAAGAAAACAAAACAAGATTTGATTTTGAAGCTTGTTTAAAAGAGTTGCATATATTTGTTGATACCCTTCGTGTCAATTGTGAGGGATCATCCATGAAAGATGCTTGGAGGATTTTTTGTGTCACGGAGTTGCATACAAATTTTCCCAACATGGCAAAGTTATGGAAAGCTGTACTTACTATTCCTGCAAGTACAGTGGCATGTGAGAGAGGGTTCTCAAGACAAAACATAATAAAGGATGTACGTAGAACAAAATTATCGTTGGCTACATTAGATGCCTTGATGCGAGTGTCACTGACAAGGCTTGATTCATCAATGGTGGAATGGGACAGGGTATATGAAATGTGGAAAGATGCCAAGGAAAGAAGAATCTTAAATTGTTAAAGTTTTTCTTGTATGTTTAAGTTTGTAATATTAAATATTAAACTTGGCCACTACGAGCCCCAAGTAAGACACGAGTGAACATCTCAATCTATGATCTTTATCATGAAAATGAAGCATTTTTTAACATTTTTGAAAATGTAAGTTAAGAATTCTGGAGACTGGTTTTCTTACTGTATTATGATGTTTGATTTCTTCCAATGGTTGTAGGTGCACTTTAATGAACAGCAAACTAATATTCTATCTCAGCCTAAGTGAATTTAGTTTATAAACTTCATTATGCCCCCTGAATTTTCTCTAAGTATGGGTGCATGTGTTCTTACGATATTTGGTGTGTAACTCAACTTCTGATGGAGATATAAACTTGGGACAACAATCTGATTTGTAACCTTTAAGTAATATTTATGTGTTGGTGTATCCCTTTGGACCTTTCTCAAACAAATAATAATATGCAGGAATAACTCACAGTGAACACACAAGTTTAATAATCTTCCATTTAACAGTTGTTTAAGTATGTGACGATTAGTTTTCAGTGAACTCCCTCATTAGATACTTGCTGAATGATAAGGGGAAGGTATGTAGTTATTTCTTTTATCTTTTTTAGTAACCAGAAATAATTCTGTCTGGGCTTTCTGTTTTTCCATGAATTTTCTTCAAAGTTATCTCAGCAGAGTCCCTCTTTTGTATTACCTCTAGTGTTGCATGTCTAGGCCGAGTCACTCAGAGTTGACTCATTTTTGTGCATGAACTCCATTGGTACTTTTCAACAGGGGTGATCGATGGCTTACTTATTGTTGAGCTAAATATATAACATATGAACCAACATTTAATTGTCAACCCGGGAAGGTAGACTTAGAGGAACCAGCACAGGAAATGCAGGGTTGAAGAGGGAGTTTAAAGAATGTCAAACTAATCTCTGAACTGCTAAAAGAAACTTGCTGGAAGAAGCTACTATACTCTACTCTGTTCTGCACTCGTTTTGCACTACTCTGTTCTGCACTCGTTTTGCACTACTCTGTACCAATTTCATAAAACTGTTTTGCACTAATTAAAAATGACCATATGCATGTAAACCAATGGCTGAACATTAATGGCTGAAAACAATGCTTACATTTCTGCAACTTATAACTCCTCAATCATTTGGCAATCTATTTTGTAATGAAATGATTCTACGACAATCAAATGAAACCTCTCTGAATGTTACTTCTGTACTATGAAATCAAGAAGAAGACTGAACTTGAATATGAAAATGCTAAACCTTCTGTTGTAATCAAATGAAATGCTACTTCTATAACTGAAATCGAATGAAATGCTACTCCTGTAAATGGAATACTACTTCTGTAAATGAAATGAAATGCTGACAATGTAACTGAAATCGAATTCTTGCTTAGAGATAACGTTTAAAGCTGAAGATGGAATCTATGCTAAATGCAATGTATATCGCTCTGTTTCCATCGAAGGGGGCCCTGCCTTCGTTGTCAACATATCGATTCTTTAATCAATACATACTGAAGAATGAATAGCTTATAGCAAACTTCTAATGACAAAAATCGTGTCCATAAACAGCTCTAATTACTTTATTGAGAAAGAAGAACAATATAAGCACTGGAAATTCTATCTATATTCCATTCTTCTATCTAATCTATGCTCTGTCTATCTCTATTACATCTCTCGAGCATAGCAGCTCTTTATATAACGTTTCATCTCAGTTATAATGCATGGCTTTGTGCCCTAGATAGGCAAGTGGTTACAAAACGGTTTCGGTCCCCTTACCCTGCGCCTCTTGATGGGTTAAATATCGATTATATGGGTAACCGAATGCCTCTGCGCCCTTTGTGATATTGTTACATGTATAAATACATAACAGAATTATGTGACTAATCTTTAGGAACACCTTAATCTCATGAAACTTCGTGTCATGAGATAAGGCAATACATTAATTTTCAGAATGTAAAAGATCAAAACGTGGAGCTGAGAAGATGGATTAACATAAGGGAGCTATCCACCATTTGCGTTAAAGAGATCTTGACCAATTCATAGAAGAGTAGAGATAAGTGAGTCGACTCATTCACTTGTGGCAGTAAATACATGGCGCCAGCTATTGAGAATCGATGTGTCAAGGAAAAGTCCAGCTATTCGTTATTGCTTTCAGCACAGTGTTCGCCATTCTGAAGTAGTTCAGAACCTTACTTTTCCTCCGAGTATTTTGACAGAAAGAATCCCCTGGGATATACAAGAAGCATCAAACCCAATTTTTAAAAGTTCACGCTAGTTCTCAATTCGTCTAGAAGAATAAAAGATATACATCAACAAAATACTTTCATGGTCTAACGCAGAAATCCCAGCTTATAACAAAAATCATTTGTTGAGTCTTGTCTAGATCGCCCTCACTCCCAATAGTGCTATCCTTAATATCATAAATCAGACATGTTCGATCAAATACTGCATTGCTATCACACCCTTGAGATATCTGCTATAGTCATGAGATGTAAAGCTCATCTTTTGGCAAAGGTGCCATTCACGGGCAGATAAATGAAGCTCCATGTCGAAAGGCAGATAATCTCCTTGTGCCTGCAGCCCGATCATTGGATACCCAAATAATAGATCTAGAGGCGTAGATCTACTCCAGCCTAAGCCGACTAGTGCCTCTTCTTATAAAACTCATGTTCTAGTAATATGCTCTTGAGCCACGGCCCAACAAATATCCATCACTTGATCTCCGGCTACCATACAGGGAAGAATATGCACTACCTCCAATGTCATTCCTGCCCAACAGGGAACTGGTACCATAACCAGGAGAATAAATAAGAGAGAGACCATATGCTGAGCATATGTGAATACTCTATAGTTTTATTTGAGAACCAAAAGGTCCTTTGCGCCCAGCCAGAAGTGTTGTTAATTTCCATATCAATTTCACCGCCACCAGAAACAATGGTAGAATTCTTCACTCTTTTGTGGCTTTGGAAGCACTTCATGATTTTTGTATATGAGGAAGCATATATGTGTAACATAATACAAATAGTACAGAAGGAATGCCATTTGTTTAACAAAAGACTTCAGGAAAGTAAACAATATCTTCAAGAACCAGCAAGAAAATGTTATAAATCCGGAGCCCAACACTTAATTTTTGACGGGTAAAAATAAATAATGAACGTCATTTTTTTGACGGGTAAACATAAATATTAAACTTCATAGGAAGGGTAGTTTCAAAAGAAACCTGTCACATAAAAATTGCTTGACGGGTAAGGGTGCCCGTCAAATTTAACCCCTGCTGCCAAGTGCTAGTGGTTTTTTCAGAGGAAAAAATACCAGTCTTTGTTATTCATATGAATCAAAAGACATCTTTTACAATATCAGCATGATAACGGCCAGAATCCAAAGCCAAATCATGACAGAACATAACATCAGAAATATCAATACATATCAACATGAACTGATCAATTTGAGAGCCACCATCATCATCAATAAATGTCAAACAAAGCAGCAGAAATATAAGAAAAGGTCTAAACATAGCAGACTTTTTTCATCATCCCTGTAGTAACAGGTCAGATAGTACTATGAATTTGAAGATGAACTTCAATCATACATATCAAAGCAGAGTGCTGGCAAGAAGGACTCAATCATAGAACAGAAAGAGATATCAAATCATAGCCATAATCATGCTGAAAAACAAAGTCAGCTACTCTAAAAGAGATAAAGATTGCCTTGGTTCACAATCAATCCATCCAAATATTCTGAATATGTAATAACTCCCATATCCAATTTCAGTCCTAGTTTGGAGAGAGCATCTGCCAACGAGTTATGCTCACGATATGTATGCTTGAAGATCACCGGCGGGGATTTTTGAAGTATATGTCTTATATCGCAACACCAGTGCATCAGAGATGGAACATCAAGTGCAGAAATTCTGTTAATCCATGAGATAATAACCAATGAGTCCCCATATATTTGCTGAATAGGGATACCCATCATAAGGCTGACTTTTAGTATTGCCCAGCAAGCCAATAATTCCGCTCTAGTGTTAGAGCTTCTGCCACAACCCATAGAAAAGCTAAAGAAATGCATATCATTGATATAAATCATAAAACCATATCCTCCCAAATTTTCCGCAGCAGCACCATCAAAAAAGCCACAAGGAAAACATTTTGTTGGTTTAGGTCCAATAATGCGAGCTTTGCAGATTTTCAAAGGCACAAGGAAAGAAATAATCAGCCCTTCAATTCTTGCAATCAAGGCTGGGATGGAGGGTTTCTTATATTCAAATATGCAGAAATTACGAGTGAGCCAAATTCCCCAACATATAAACAGAGGAAGGAATAAGTAAGGGGCAGAACTCGCAGAACAGGTGAACCATCTGTCCAAGTAGGAGTGGACAGAGCTAAAACTAGGGAAAGAGCAACTGAATTTTCTCTCAAAGAAGGTGTAAATACGGGCAGAAAAAGGATAGCAGAAAAAAAGGTGATGTAAATCTTCCAAGTTTCCTTCACAAAGTATACATCGGCTAGGCCCACTGATACCTCTAGACTGTAATTGTTCCCAGGTTAAAATCTTCCCATATATCAAAAGCCAGATGAAACATTTGATTTTCAGAGGGATAGGCAAAGACCACAAAATTTTCAGAACCTTATCATTTAATTCTGAACAGCAGTGGGAGATTATACAGGAATAACCTTCAGCAGTAGTTAATGGTCCAATATAATTATTGTGGGACCAGATTAACATGTCACTTTGATCAGTAAGCTGAATATGACCAAATTCCAGGCCTCTAATATAATTATCCCAAATGACTTTCCAATCACTTGTAAGATCAAGTTCTTCTGCTGAAAACCAATAACTTGTTGCATTTGATGTAAAGTTGCGAGCCTGGGCTAAGGAACATATGCCAAAATCCTCTAGATAGTCTCTCAATCCTCTAGGCAGAAGAAAAGAGGATCCCAGCCCCACAATAGGATCTGCCCCCAAGCAAATGGATTCACCATTACCAACTTGCCAAATGGTACCTTTACCAATCCAGTTAATGGTAGCAATGAAACCCTTCCATATGATAGAAGCATTATTAAATATGAAGTGCTTTTCCCTGAGCCATAGGTGAAAGGACTTATTTTTCATATATTTTGTCGTGATAAGGAGGTTCCAGATGCCTTTACTGTGGACAGCCAACCAGAAAGATTTCATTCTCAAAGATAAACTAAAGCTAGGGAGATGCTTAATTCCCCAACCACCATGGGAAGTAGGCCTTGCCAAAATATGCCAATCCACAAGATGATATTTTTTATGCTTAACAGAAGAGCCCCACATAAAGGAGAATATCACCTTTCTGAGTTTATCTAGAATAGAGGAAGGAATCGGAATCAATGACAGCCAATAGACGGGAATACTGGAAAGAACAGCACGTATAAGAACAAGTCTACCTCCCATAGAAAGAAGCCTGTTTGTCCAATGGGAGATTTTCTTTTCAAATTTCGAAACCATCCAGAGCCAATCCTTTACCAAGTAACCATTTGGTTTCAAGAAATATCCCAAGTAATTAAAACCTTTCCGAAAATCATCAGACCTATAAGGGAGGATACCAGAGATTCTTTGAAGAATTGCCTCATCTACACCTTTTTGCAGAAAAAAAGATTTGTTCCCGTTTATAAACATACCTGAGGCTTCACAGAAAATATCCAGAATGCCTTTGAAAACCAGCCATTCTTCATAGGATCCCAGACCAAATAAAATCACATCATCTACAAAAAGTAGGTGAGTGAGAGATAGTTTAGAAGAGACTTTTATGCCTTTAACTTTCCCATTTCGATTTGCTTCCTTAATCAAGAGACTGAGCCCTTCTATAACCAGAATGAACAATAAGGGAGATAGAGGACATCCCTGTCTTAAGCCCCTCGAGGCAGGAAAGAAGGATGAAGAAGAGCCATTTATAAGAACGGAAAAATTAGCTGAGGAAATGCATCCCAGGATCCAGTTTACTCCAATAAGGGGAACAACAATTTGAATAAGAAGAAGACGAATGAATGTCCAATTAACTCTGTCAAAGGCTTTAGATAAGTCCAATTTGAGGATGATGGCAGCTTTATTTTTGGAGTTGACAGAGTGCAAAACTTCCTGAGTTATAGCAATGGGTTCCTGAATAAGTCGATTCTTAAGAAAGCCAAATTGTTGGGGAGAGATGGAAGCATCCAGAAAGGGTTTAAGCCTCATAGCTGCAATTTTGGATATAAGTTTATAGCAGAGATTACATAGGGAGATAGGACGATAGTCAGCAAAGGAAACAGGCAGATCTGTCTTAGGAATAAGAGCTAGAAAAGTAGAATTGAGAGCAGGAGCCACTCTGCCCGAGATTCTAGCTGATTCCACCACTTTAACAAGGAGAGGACCCAGAAGATCAAAAAAGAACAAGTAGAACTCAACTGGCCAACCATCCGGTCCAGGAGCTTTATCTTTTTTGAAGAGTTTAAGTGCCTTTTCCACTTCCATAATTGTCACAGGACTTGTGAAGGAATCTTTATCCTCCTGGCTGATATATGCAGGAAAGAGACGAATAACCTTCAGCTGAGATTCTAGATTTGTCAATTTGTCATCTGCAAACATAGTCTTGAAATGTTTAATACCAAGGGCTTTAATATTTTGATCATCAGAGACCCAGGTGCCAAACTCATCTTTTAGACTCCAAATAGCATTATGGTTTTTGCGTGCAAAAGCCACCGCATGAAAAAATTTAGTATTAGCATCCCCTTTAAGAGCCCAGGTTATTCTGCTTTGAAGTCTTGCAGAAGAAATTTCATGATTAGACAACTTTTTTAGAGCAGCTTTGAGAGAGCACAGCTGATGATGCTGTTCTTGATTTAATATAGCTGTCTGAGAGGATTGGAGAAGAGAGCTAATTTCCTCTTCCAAAGCAGCTGATTTATCTTTCATTTTAAGAGCAGCAGATTTAGTCCACAATTTAACCTTATCTTTTAGAGATCGAAGTCTACAGGAGAGATCATTCATGGCATCCAAAGAGGGATCCGGCTGAATAAGAGGCCATTCAGAATGAACCATCTGAACAAATTCTTCATTTTCTAACCAAGTATGATTGAACTTAAAAGGATAAGTACAAGGATTGAGATGGTCAATCCATTCCAAGACAATAGGAAAGTGATCAGAAATTCCACTTCTATGAATCCAAGCTCTATATTTTGGTAGAGAGCTGATCAACTGATCTGACAACAAGAAATGATCTAGCCTTTTAGAAATACCATCTTCCCCGATCCTTCCATTCCTCCAAGTAGGCCCAGCACAGGGAGGAGCAACATCCACTAAGTTATGATCAGAGAAAAGATTCGAGAAAAAAGAGCCCAAAGGATCTGGAAGGGCTTTGGATCCCCAAATTTCTGAAGCATTCAAAGTGAGATTAAGATCCCCTGCTAAGATGAGATTTGGCAGAGAAAGAAGTCCTCCCATAGCTACAGCATTCCAGAATGAAACACAATTGAGATAAGGACCATAGCAGTTTAATATTAAGAGATTAAGGGAAGATCCTCGAATCGAGGCTTTCAGCAGAATACCAGCAATCGTCTGAAAGGCTTTGCACTTAATGTTTTTTGGATTCCAACCAGAGAGAATACCTCCAGAGAGGCCAATAGAACTAAGAGCATAGAACTCCCATCCCGAACAGAGTTTAGAAAATGCATATAAAGCAGGATATTGACCAGTCATAGTTTCTTGAAAAAGAACAATATCAGGAGAAAGAACAGATAGCATAAGGCAGAGACTTTTTTGTTTGGCCAAACTCCCCAGGCCACGAACATTCAGTGAAAGTATGCGCATTAAGAAACTGAGTTGTCAGGGGTCGAAGCTCTAAGGACCCGAGGAGAGGGAGAAGAGAGAGATCTCTCAGCTGCTTTTAATCTCTCAGAAAGAGGAGTATAGGGAGCTTGGACAGAATTGGTAGATTCTAGAGGGGGATTAGAAGACTTTTTCTTCCGTCTAATCGTGACATTTTCAAATCTGATGGAATCAAGAGGGAGAATCGATGGAGAGAGAGGTGTCTTGTCCGTAAATATACTTAAAGATTTTTTCAAAGAAGGATCGGCAAAGGAAGGGGAAGCAGCGGGGCTGATAGGGGACGAACCAGAAGAACGGGGCCTAGACTGACCAGAAGAAGGAAGAGGGAGGAAGTCAGCCTCAGTAAACAAAGGAGCTGGGGTAATGACAATCGGAGGGGTGGAAGAGGGCACAGAACATAACGGGGCATCTAGGGTAGCTTTAGAGAGAGATGGGGCAGAGGGAGGGCAAAAAACAATGGCTGAAGGAGAAGAATCCTGATTCAAATCAGTCAAAGGAGTATCACTCAGTTCGGGCAACCTAGGGGAAATACCGGAAGGAATAACATCAGAATGTAAAGACGCTTTTCTGCTACTGATCACAGAATCAATAATGTCCAGATCCACATCTGATACAACCCCAAATAAAGAAATAGCATTGTTCAGCTTACCAGAAGCGGGAACAGTAAGGACCGGGGAGGAACAATCCTTTTCTGGAGAAGATAAAGGGGAGTTTATAAAGGAATCATTCAGAGAGCGCCTAACAGGCTCACAACAAAGAGAAGGGCATTCACGGTGTAAATGGCCAGTTTCTCTACAAATACTGCATCTAAAGGGAATGCCTAGAAAATCCAGTCGTTGTATAAACAAACGCTCATGACAGAGAATTTCAACTTCAGCAGGAAGGCCTTTGGTGATATCAATTTCAACCAAAATTTCCGCCTTTCTTTTATCATAGGAGTTCATGAAGTCATCCTCTAATGCCACAAACCTACCAATAGTATTTCCAACACCTTCCAAAAGAGATCGATTCCATAGCGGGAGAGGAAGCCCTGGGAGAATTGCCCACAAATGACGTTTTTTCACCCTTTCTCTGGCAGGATCAAAATTAACATGCCAACGGTCCAGAACAAGAGAGCCATTATCCACTCGCCAGAGACGGCTAAGAACCTCAGTGGCATGAGACGACTCTAAGAAAACAAAAACGATCCATCCCCGGACCAGTAGGCTGATAGTAGGGACATAAGTAAGAAAATGTTTCCAATTTTCAGAAGCCCAAGATACCCAGTTCTTTTTTTCCATGGTAACATATTCTAGCCTACCAATTAAAGCTCGACGACTTAGAGCTTCCACCCTATCCATATAAATATCCCTTCCAACCACATATCTAAGTTTACCTTCCAAAGTTTTGTAGGCCTTTGCCTTTCTACGCCTCTGATATCGGGCAGGATTAATGGCCACTCTAGGGTCTGGAGACCCATTAAAGGGATCCCCCATCAGAAACAGGGGTTATGAATCCAGAAGCAATTCACATATACAGAACAGAGTCCCAACCGAGCATAAAAAACCAAGATCAGGCCCCTGGAAAGGGAGCATACAAAAAAGGAGGGCTCTAAGACTAGAATAAGCAGCAAACTTCTTATATCAGATCCAGGATAGAAAATATATGAATAGGACAGAAAATCCCCCAATACCGAGTAACAGTCTAGATAACCAATACTAACCACAACAGATCATAGAAAGCAGAGATCCAATATAATAACCGGGCAGATGAACATCATAAAGATTATGAAATATGTGCCATACAGGAGATCTCTGATGTCAAACCCAGCAATAACAGATACAATCAAAAGGAAGGACGGGCCATCAAAGATCAAGACACCATCAATAATATACCACCCTCAATGCCACAGGACAAAAGGGCATATAATATGATCCTCAAAGAAGAGCGCAGATATAAGCAACCAACACAAAAAGGGAAAATCCAAACTCAAGTATCCAGATACAATTCAGAGTACCAAGAGACCCACAATCAGAGACAGATACCAATAAAGGCTAACCCTTACAGTTGAAAAGGGCTGAAAACTACTGAAAAAAGTAGAGTCTCTTATATCAAACATAGAAAGGAATATCCATAAGAATATAACCCAGACAGGCACCGAAAGTTCCAGTCATATTCCAACAAGCACAACCGGCCACGTATTGATAAAATAGAATATCAAATTATATCATCTCTACCAAGAGCAGCGCTGGGTAAGATATCAAACAGCAAGATGATATCTAATAGAGACAACAAATATCAAATGGCACAGCAACTATCAGACCAAAAAAAATAAAGGATATCAAAGCCCTAACATCTTAATACATACCAGATACCAAGATGGCCACAAGTAAAAACAACACTTAGGATCCTCAATAATAAATGCAGCTAGAAAGAAACTTAGGATCGAGGTTCATAAAGTATATGACAAATAACGATTCAGAATATGAGAGACCATCAATATAAGAAATAGCAATACAAGCCCCTGATAGAACCGAGCATAGAACCAGAGACCACGACAAAGAAAGAAGGGCAACAGTCCAAAAAAAACAGTAACTTCGGCGCCGTAGGATTTCTGGTAACCACAAGAAATGCAGAGGACAAAGGGCGATCCCACATAACCAATAATAGATATGACAGTATCAAAGGTCAACTAATGAGGAATCCTTCAGCAATCGCCACAGGGACGTAGTTGAAATGAACAGAGCAACACCGACGAAAAACCCCATGCAATATAACAAAAGAAGGCTCCATAATGGGGAGAAAACCAGAAAACAAACCCTATATCTTCCTATTTCATAGCAGAGAATACAAGTGGCAGGGACGAGGGTAACCCATAAAGAAAATATAAGACCACAGACAAAACCCCATAAAAGGCCAATTCCCGATGGACTCAAATCAAAAAGACATCACTGGACCAGGACAGACAAATTCGCCATCCATATCAACCTGGAAAGAAGATGATACAAGAGGACGCATATATAAATTCCCACTTTTTTATTAAAACTGGTTGGTACTAGTCCTCGTAAGAGGAGGGACTCTAGTTGTCGGGAGCGGCAAGTGTAAAATTAGGGCAGTCCATTAAAACCAAATCTGGTGCCAGATGGAGGGTGACGGGGCAAGAAGACTGGCTAAACAAAACCAAAAAAAGAAACCGAAAATGCCAACACATCAAGCCCTGTCCAAGCGAGACCAGAAAAGCCTCAAGTACCAAACAAAGAAACCCTAATAGCAAGGAAATATAAGTAACGGAAGCACAGGATGAGGGCTACCATTTAGTGTATCGGCCGGTAACTGGGGGGAGCGAAAGGTCCAACGCCATCCCGGCTGAAGCGCAGGATCAATTTGACGAGCCTGTAAATCCTTCGCATGCTCATTTCACCACAGACTCCCCGCGGCTAGGAGGACGCATAATCAGTGAAACGGCCGGCAACTGGATGGAGCAAAAGGCCCATCGCCATCCCTGCAGAGGCGCAAGAGCACTTCGACGCCTGCAAAACCCTCAGCCCCCGCAGTGTTTGGAAAACCCTTCAAGTTTACGACTTTGGAAAACCCTTCAAGTTTACGACTTCCAGGGTTCCACCTCTTTTCTCTTTAACCCAGGCTAATCTCGAGAAGCTTGTTTTTAACTCAAGGTCAGAAAGCTAGACACAACCCGTGTTTGAACCCCTTCCAAATATATTCGGAAATCGGAATTTTCATACGCAAGACAGGTGGACCCGGAATTTGTCAATTTCTGCATAGCAGCGTGCTTTGCTGGCAAAGGGCGGTATGTCTCCTGACAACTGTCAGGAACCGTCTTGGTTTCAATCATTCCAGTAAAATTATTCCCACCGAGAAATTGAATTTAATATTTATTTCCCAAGCTGGACCCAAGGGGTGGAACCAATTTTCCACCACTTTTTACAGGTTGCCAACAAAGCTTTTACTTGCCTTATCCGCTGCGGTATCTTTTGGGGACCAAAGCGTAAAGTTGCAGGGCTATAATTATATGTCTGCATACACCGAATTTTGCGGTTGCAGCTGCAGCTGAGATCCTGCTTTTACCATTTGTAGAGCCAACGAACCCCCAATGTTTAATTCCGAGTTCCAATTCTATCGGAGAAAACTGTGTGACATGATGAACATTGATGATGATGTTGCACTGCAAAAAGCACTGAAATGACTTGGATGCAACAATCTTCGGGGAGATAATTTTACGAATAATCAATTCCTTTCCGCGGAAAACACGGCACTGTGAATGCTTTTTCGTCTCATAACTTCGATCTCCAAACCTTACGATGTTCACATGGAGGGCACAAATGTTCACGTGGCCGCCACCAGGGATGGAGGAGCCCGCCTCGACCTCTTATCATGGCGTGGTCGCGAATCGCGATTCCTGGTTTTGTAAACGGTTTTCGCGGGCATACCGTGGAAAGTAAAAGCGGTTTTTACTGGATACTGTGCGTCCTCGTGCCATTTAAACGGAGTTTGCGTTGCCAACCATTGCTACCGCTGCACGTTTAAGAACAGAGCTGGAATTCTGCTTCCGACAATTCTTTACAGAAATCTATAAATTTTATTTCTTCTTAGACGAAATTTTGAGATTGTAGGACTTCTTGACAGAAGTTATGTGTCGAAATCTTTAAATTATCCGGCTTCTTGACAGATGAAATATTTAAATTCTTGGTCTTCTCGACAGAAGTCCTGAAGCTACCTTGTAAGCGAAAGCGAGAGAAGGATAGCTTTACAGCCAGCGCTGGGCTGGTTTTGCCTTTTGTATGATCGAAACTTTTGTTCGGATAGAGATTCGAACGGCCGACCTCGCTTTTTAGTGGATCTTTCAGACTTTTTGACCGACGCAGCGGCGGCTCAGGTTGGCGTAACGGACTTTGTTTCAGGTAATTTGTTCTCTTTCTCGATGAACTTGGAATCGCGGTTCTTGAACACTTTCATATTGATTCCGAATTCTTTCTTTCATCTTTTTAACGTGTTGTGCCGACGATTTCTAGCTTGTATATACTAACGCTTGTAATCTTGAGCCAGCGTTTATCTATTGTCTTCGTTTCGGCTGGGAATATCAGTGGCAAAGCAAAATGGATAACGGGCGCGAGGAAGCCGTGAAGGAGTCTTCTGGCCGAAGCAACGTTACGTTAAAAGATTTGCAGAAGAAAATGGCCGAGTTCGCACTGGAGCGAGACTGGGATCAATTTCACAGCCCTCGCAACCTTCTCTTGGCTTTAGTATGTTATTTTCGCTTTGCACTCCGCAGTTCGTAAAGAACTTTGTTTTAGAGATAATACTCTGCTCAAATTAACCATGACACACACTAAATCTTTCACCGCAACTGTCCAGAAAGACTATTTTCCGGTTAACTGATGTACGGTGTTACTGTATGTATCTCAGGTCGGCGAAGTGGGCGAGCTGTCGGAGATCTTTCAGTGGAAAGGCGAAGTGCCGAAAGGACTTCCGGACTGGGACGCAGCCGATAAAGAACATCTAGGCGAAGAATTATCGGACGTTTTGCTATATTTAGTGAGACTCGCGGACATCTGTGGCGTGGACTTCGGAGACGCTGTGCTAAGAAAGCTCGAGAAGAATGGATTGAAA
Source organism: Pseudotsuga menziesii (assembly GCA_001517045.1). Taxonomy (NCBI): domain Eukaryota; kingdom Viridiplantae; phylum Streptophyta; class Pinopsida; order Pinales; family Pinaceae; genus Pseudotsuga; species Pseudotsuga menziesii. The sequence continues at coordinate 175,389 of LPNX010762474.1, forward strand.
TACCCCGTCCAACAGTCCACAAACTACGCCCATAGCTTCTTCGATGACGACAGCAACGAAAATAATGAGGCCTGAGGACTGGTTTTCGAGTCCCATTTACGTTGATGTGCATTCTTTTCTATGAACGGCAGAGGATCGGTTCTGTTGGTGCAGTTGTTACATTTATGCTTTTGTCTTAGCTGTTGTGTATTTCATATTAATTTCTGTAACTCATACAGTCCAACCATGCTTTATAATGTCTCTACTGCCATAACTGGTTTCTAAGAAAAGGAAATCAAGAAGAGCTTCTGAAAATTCTAAGAATAGTTGAAATTACAATTTCAGTTTAATGAAATTGTATAATCTAGATGTTTTATAAGCTTGTTTTATTTATTTAAGGGGCTCAATTGATTTTTGTAACCAAAATTGAAATTTCAACAACAAAAACAACAAAAAAAAATCGTAATTTTAACAAAAATTCCATCCTCAAATTACACTACAATTCTGACAAAAATACAAATAATCTAAAAGTTAACTCACTCTTCTAATCTGGTCAAAGTTTAATCTTGCATAAACGTTACCATGTTTTAAGATTCTGGACGCCATGTCTGGACGTTCATCATGGTCAACTGCACTCTCCACATACCCAGTAAATGTGGTGGTTTTCTAAATATAATAATAAAAATCGAATAAATATTATGACGATGATTTCTGATGTCTAATATTAAAGTTTTTATTTGACGCATTTTTCGCTCATGATTAAGCCCTAATTAATTTCAACCAACACATGCAGTTTAGGTTCTGAAATATTTTTACTCCATATGTTAATTGTATTCAATGCTATGCATATAATTGATGTTTGATCCGACATAACAATTGTCAGCTATAGTTTGTGAATCTTGTCTGAAGAAACCAGGAACTTATGAAAATATCCCAAATGGCATGAACAAATTTTGCAAATATAATTTATCATTCTATGGAACTTTTCGTTAAAACTACTGAAATAAAAATAAATAAATAACAAAACACGGTTTGGTGTAGAAAAGGCCCGTCGAGTCTAGGTCCGGTCCGGTTGTGGATATAATATGGCAACAATTTGTCAAGTAGTGCTCTACACTGATACTGACACTGACCTTTCTTAAAATTGAATAAGTACAACGAAAGTATGAATAATTACAACTAAAGCATATAAGTTAAATGCATCCAATGACGTTTCATGATAAAATCTATAACATAACATCTCTTTATCACAATCTATAATATAAATATCTCTTTATCACAATCCATAACATGCATAAGATCTCTTTTTAAAAGTCTCCACCTTAATTGAATGTTATACTTATATTACAAATAAATTTATAAAATTAATTGAATGGTCCAACAAGATACGAGTTAATGTCTTTATTACATCTTTTCACCTTTATAATTGACAAATTTATCTAATATGCTTTAGCATCAATTTAAATTAAGAATAAATAATGATATAATATACTTAATTATATTAAAAATAAAAATAAAATACAAATTAATAACTTTTATATTTTATTATAAAAATTAATGAAATATTATATTAAAAAAAAATACAAATTAATAACTTTTATATTTTATTATAAAAATTAATGAAATATTATATTTTAAAATTAAAATTTAGCATCAATTTAAATTAATAACTGATTAATTAAATATTAATAACTGATTATAAAAATTAATGATATATTATACTTAATTATACTAAACATAAAAAAAATGCTAAAATTAACAACTTTTTATATTTTATTATAAAAATTAATGAAATATTATACTTTATATATAAAAATACTAATTGCTAATACTGGAATTGGATGGTTGAAAAAAAAATCAGTTTAACATAATTAGAATCTGAAAATTGAATTGTTATAATTAAATTAATTAATTGTTATAATTGTTATCGTTAAGTAATCTTAAATTAAAAATATACCAATTACTAAAATTGTAATTAGATCACCATAGATCCAAATCCTAGGTTTTATCAAGGGCTAAGAGGGACCAAATCTTTCGAGATGCAAACCTCTTCTTAAGTATTGCATTCAACTATCAGATTTGTTGTGACCAAAACATACATCTCTTTATTTATTTCATGGTTGTTTCACACATGAGTGTAACAAGTCTACACCTTAGATACATTTCATGGTTGCCTTATCTTGTTATACTTAAATACATTTAATTAAAATTTAAATGGGCTTAATTAAATGATTAATTAAAACCATTACTCAAGCTTTCAAGCTTTAAATTCTTATACTTACCAAACTTTTTGTTTATTTAAGAGATACTTAAGTATTAGCAACTTCAAAAATGATTAATAAGCTAAAAACATTTACCTCACATGTTAAGTAACTATGTTGCTACAATTAAAATCAATACAAAATTATATAACTTTTAAAAGTATACATTTTTCTGGTCATATTGTTTCCGGAATACATTTTTGGGCCCAATACCTTTTTGGGACGATGTTAAATTTTAACAGCATGGATATTTAAGTTTAGGATGATGTTTATCAAATTGGCTATAACGTGAAAGAGCTGATAGTCATAGTCATCTCTATTTTGACCTAAACATATCTGACTCTCGTTCTCAAGTCTGCACAAATGGTCCATTTATAACTAAATATCAGAACCATACATGTAGACCCAGGTTTATGTGGGCGAGCAATACTCTGCATGCAGCAGAGTATTTAATGCGACGGCGGTCGCACTGTCCGCCATCTGATCGCTCTTATTGTTCGCCGCAGGGTTGGAATTTCAAAGGGTAGATACCCGTCAAAATGGCCAGTAACTACCAAAATTTGAAAGGTTTTTTATATTCTAAGCCAGATTTTGACGGTTTCTTTAAAATCTTAGCTGTATTTGACGGGTAAATCGGCCCATGACGGGCATTTACCCGTCAAATTCCATCCCTGGTTCGCCGTTTATGTAGGCCTTACCTCGCGGAATCGCATTGAAGCCACGCTAGTAAATCAACAATCGCAAATGAATGAATACGGGTTTCCATACTGTAAATTAGTACACTTGCCCACGATCTCATTTGACCTCACGAATATTTTCGGGAACGGAGAGAATGAGAAGCCCTACTCTCGCCAGTTTCATACACTTGTCCCAGGTTTGAACAGAGACCAGGAAAACGAAAATGGCCATCTTTGAATTCCAACACGGCGTCACAAGAAAAAGAAAATCTCGTTTTTTTATTCCAAGACTTGACGCCCACGATCTCATTTGACCTCACGAATATTTCGGGAACGGAGAGAATGAGAGGCCCAACTCTCGCCAATTTCTTACACTTGTCCCAGGTTTGAACAGAGACCAAGAAAACGAGAATGGCCATCTTTGAATTCCAACACGGTATCACAAGAAAAAGAAAATCTCGTTTTTTTATTCCAAGACTTGACGCCCACGATCTCATTTGACCTCACGAATATTTTCGGGAACGGAGAGAATGAGAGGCCCTACTCTCGCCAATTTCATACACTTGTCCCAGGTTTGAACCGACACCAAGAAAACGAGAATGGCCATCTTTGAATTCCAACGAATTCCAACACGGCGTCACAAGAAAAAGAAAATCTCGTTTTTTATTCCAAGACTTGACGAGCTCCATACAATTGTCCAATGTTTAATGAAGAGAAACGGAGACCAAGAGAAAATTAGCCGCAGATGTCATATTTGAATTCCAACGCGGTACAAGGGATCCAAGGGATACCTGGTTTTCCTTGTAGCTTACGCCTTTCCTCCTCCATTTTAAGTGAGCTTTGCTTGTCCCTCATTAGAGCACCTCACCTCACGCACTCCTTTTCTTACAAGAAAAGTTGCAGGGCCATAATCCTTAGCAGCTCATCCCAAGTAATTTCTTCATCGTTTCCATCGGCATAGGCATCATGTTAAAGTCTTTAAACAACTTTACAGAATCCGCAAAGCCTCGTAACGAGTTGGCCTCCACACACAACAGCAAAAACAGATGCAAGTGGTATTCCAGTCTTCGAAATCTCCACTACGTCCCATCTCAATCTCAGAGGCAACAATAAGAAGAAGAGGATGCCCAGTATCCGTTGTCATGATTGCAGCACAGTTAATGAAAAAATAATGCTGCAAGTATTTCTGTATCGTCGGCAATTGCTATTGGCATCCACCTCATTGCCCTTGAAGCCCCAACAGATGCTGGCGGCTATGCCTCCTTGTCCTCGCAATCTGAAGGAATATCATAAGCTCGCTAACGTGTGCAGGAAGCCCAAAAACTCAACAATTCGCGACATGGAAAACTGGAGGGAATGATGTCGTCTGATGCCTCAGATCTCCGAAGCCATTAAAGCCTCCAAACAGCAGGAGCGTAGATCATCTTTCTGGCGTAGTTGCAGCCCCTCCTGCTCAAGAACTTCTTACTCATGAGAGAATAATGTAAAAGAAGTTGTTACAGCTCTGGTAAGAAGACCTGAAACAGTCAAGCTCAGATTGCAGGATAAGGAAGAGCAGGTGGTGTTACAAGGAATAAATGGAAGAGATGATTCATTATTTTTTAAATTTATTAAGTAATGAAATTCTAGGAACATTCTTATAATATTCATTATCACTATTATTTTTTGCCGACATGTTACAAATGTTATTAAAGTTACATCATGTTATAAGATCTCCTCTATAGTGGGCTGTTTACATCACGTTACAAGATCTCTTCCATACTGGGCTGTAGAGTGCCGCTCGATCTCCCCCATATCACGTTACAAGATCTCCCCCATACTGGGTTGTAAAGGGCCTCTAAGCTCAATGATTAAACAATATATCAATTTAACCTAATTAGAATTTAAAAATTGAATTTTATAATTAAATTATTTGTTATTAAGTATTCTTATTATCAAACAATGATTAAATTTTTAGAAATATAAATATATAAAAGTAATATTATGTCTGAAATTTCACGATTAAATTATTTGTTGGTAAATATTTTCACAATCAATGAACATAAAAAATTATTAACTACAACTACTTTAATTTGCAATGCTGTCAAAATAAAAATAAATCATGATTGGATGACACCTTCACTTTTCATTACCACCTACAATAATGCTCCACAATTAGTATAATGATGTTTATAAATCTAATAAAGCTACACAATATTCCATATTTTCAATAGCTTTTGAAATAACTTAATCAACTTTTCAAATAAAAAATCTTCCCAACATCAAATATACAATTATCATGATGCATGAATTAAAATAAATTAGATACACTTAACATATTGAAATCAATCTTAAGACGTCATAAACAGGCCATTAATAAACCCATTATATGTCATAAGACAACATTCATAGAGGGTGAGTTGATACCTTAAAACCTATGAGATATTAAAAAATGCACATTTTCTAATATGTTGCAGTGCATTTTGTATGCTACACTAGTTATAGCATGGTAGCTTAAAAAAACTATGCATTTCAAAAGTTGTGTGGTATATAATGTACGCATTCAATGTGCATATGGAGAAGAAGCAAGTGAGAAATTCTAGAAGTTTTGTCTCCAAAGTGGTTGTAATTTAATTCGAAGAGTCAACTAACATAAAAAAAACTATTCAATACAATCTCATATACATAATAACCACACCATTCCTTAATAAAAACTATTCAATACAATCTCATACACATAATAACCACACCATACCTTAAAACATGACATTGTCTCTCAAATATTCAATGTAGACATTAAATTTTTACACCTATTTTAATAGAGGCACTAAATATTGAACTTAACTGTGACTTTGCTATCAAAAAATGGGTCTAGTTGTTATAGTTTTAAGTATCATGGCAATAACTTTCTTCACCTATTCCAAAAGAGGCACTAAATCCTAGACCACTGTGAATTTGTTATAAAAAGGGGGTTTACTTGATATATTTTTAAGCATTGATGTGAGGGATTTTGTTTACTCAACCATATGTGTTTGTAATGAAAAGTTGTTTACACCTTGTTAAACGTAATAGGTCTATTTCAAGAGTAGAAAATATACCTAAGCAGAGTTAATGGTTGATAAGATACATCATTATAGAAATAGAAAAATACATATATCAAGATAACATAAAATGTTTTCTCCATAGTTCACCATTATAAATCAATCTTAGTGATCATATATTTATACTTGAGAGTTGTGTTGGTGTTTTCACACCAAGCCAACCAAAAGTGTTAATATTTTGAGCAAATGTGGAGATATTCAAACTTTAAAACTTTTATCAGTCAATCAATGCATATATGGATCTCATAAAAAAATCAGCCACATAAATCATTCAACCATATGAGACAAGATGTACCCTGGGTAAACCATCCAATTATAGAGGATTAAAAACCCAACAATTCTTTGAGTATAATAGATAGAGTTGCAGAGAATGGTTTGCAACACATTAGCATATTGCGTGATAAGAGATATCATATCAGCAGTAGAGAAGAGAGATCCAAAAAATATTGTAATGAACTTTCCAACTTCCCGACACTTCAATAACATGTCAAAACTCACGCCGTGCAATGTTTACCTGACACTAGCACACACATGCACTTCAATTTTGAATTTTCCTTCAAGGGTGCCAAGTTAGCACCTAGGATTCCATTCCATGCACAAGATATGTGCCCTTCCTTCAATCAGGGTCTTGAATTGAATGTTAAATGAATTGAACCGATCTCAATCTTCAACTAAATGGATGCCCACTAAGTTAGGGGGCTAACTGAAAGTTATAGTGCTTCACCTTTAGTGCCATCCATGCAAATCACTTATTTACTATTATTAACTTTGCATGGATCTTCTTAGTTAACTGAATGTTGATCACTTAGTTAGCAGACTATATTAAGCATTTCACTTAGTTAACAGACTATATTAAGTGTCATCGGTGCTTCCCTTACTGTCGTCCATGAAAAAAAAATGCATGGAGCATTGTAAGTTTCTTTTAATTAACTAAAATACATAAGCTTTAACTGAGGCGCTGATTGAGGCGTTGATCAGTTGGATCTCAACTTGAGTGCATTAAAAGTTTTTAAAGAATGCGTTTACCAGTTTGCTTAATTCATGAAACAACATTAACAGAAATTAAATGCCTAAAACAGAAATGAAAAGCAAAACTGATAAATAGATGTGGGAAAAAACACAGAATCAGAGAGTCACAAACAGAAGTTGATAATGGAGTTCACCCCCTTCACTGGGCTACGTCTCCGGGTCCCTCTCCAATGGGTACCGATCCAATTAATCTCTTTAAAATGGTACAAAAAATGGTTCTGGAATCAACTTCAACAACTGTAAACAGAATGTTGTACAAAGTCTTCAAGACCTCTCTTCTGGAAATTACAATTATCCTTCAAAAGGAAAAGAAAGCTAAAATTATAACAGAGAATGTCGACTTCCACAACAACAGCATCTGGACACTTCATAGTGAAACTCTCGGTGTCTGCAAGCTTCTCATAACAGAAAAGCGATGCTCGGTGCTCTAAACAATCTGAACTCCCTCCTCCCAATGGTGGCCAGCATCGTCTATTTAAGTGTTCAGTGGGAGGATAAGTAACGGGTTTGACTCGTCTGCTACCCATCTTTTCATATTCCATACGTTATCTTTTACTTTTCATCGAAATGTTTCAACTGGCGTTACATTCATTTCTGTTTTGCTAAATGTGGCAGCGGTTCCCAACGGTTCCATCTAATACCATATATGGTATTGCTATCCCGCCACAAAATGGATATCCGTCACATTGAGAGCTGTTCCAAATGTTATATCCGCTGTCGCAGCATATAACTAAACTCCACAAATGTCGCAGCATACAAATGTCGCAGCAAATGTGACTGCGCACCCTCATCTAACCGCAAGATTAGTGCCATTTAACGGTGCACAAGACCGCTAGAGGGTATACACTTGACCACGCGGGCTTTTCACGAACCATTTGAGGTTCCCCCTTAACGGTGCACAAGACCACCGGAACATTGCCAACTAACTGCGCGAGCATGTTACAAACCATTTTATATTACCTCTTGACGGTGCACAAATTGCCGGATGCCAAGTCTTAACCGTAAGACTTGATCGTTCGAACCATGAGATGTTATGTCGAACCACACACCATGCGATGTTATATCGAACCGTGTGCCATGCGATGTTATGTTGAACCACGCACCATGCGATGTTATGTCGAACCACGCACCATGCGATGTTATGTTGAACCGCGCGCCATGCGATGTTATGTCGAACTGCGCACCATGCGATGTTATGTTCTTTGAACCATAGGTTAATAACCATTGTACCATATTGGATCAGTGTAATTTTTGAAGATGAATAATCCACCGGATCATTCCTCCCCATTGGAGAGATTTTGGACCACCAAAATCCAGAGTCACTCTGCAAGTAAGTGAGGGTACAACTCCCTCACTTTTCCAATATCCATCCATCTTGCTTTTCTAGGATGCATGCCTTTAAGCCCCACTCGAAGGTACTCAACATTCCCCCTTCGTGAAGTCCTTACATTTCTGTCAAGAATAACATCATCCTGCAACTCTTTCATGTATTCAGGTGCCATATCATCAACTGAAGGAATCTGTATGTTAGTTTCCTCATCCATGATCATAGGAGGCTCATACAATTTAAGATTCTCAACATTGAAAATTGAATAAATTTGCATGTATCGAGGTAAATTCAAGCGAAAAGCATTAGTAACGATCTTTTCCAAGATCTCAAAAGGACCATACCTAATAGGCTTAATCTTTTTACCTTCACCTTTCATTGTTTCTTTGGTGATATGTAACCAAACTCTGTCACCAACCTGAAATTGATGATCAACTCGATGCTTGTCATGCCTGGCCTTGTACTTTGCCTGGCTCTTCTCCAACTGTTCCTGAACTTCCTGCTGCACCGCTTGGATTCTCTGAATGAATCTTAGAGCTTTACCTGCATCATGATGTCCATCCACTGCATCTTTGCCAAGAGAGAAGTCGATCGGTGTTTTTGGCAGATAACCAAAACAAGTTTCAAAAGGAGATCTTTTCGTGGAAGAATGAACTACATGATTGTAAGCATGTTGTATATAGTGTAACTACTCATCCCAAAGTTTAGGATGTTTACTACAATATCCTCTGAGCAGTTGAACCATTGTTTTGTTTACTACCTCTGTTTGTCCATCAGTTTGTGGATGAAAAGCTATACTTTTCTTAAGTTTAGTATCCATAAGCTCCCATAAAGTTGACTAGAATTCTCCCAAGAACCGGGAATCCCGATCATATACAATAGACATGGGTAGCCCAAAATGTACCCAAACATTCTGAAAGAAAAGATGAGCTGTTTGTTTAGCAGTGATCTATTTGTTACATGGCATTAAGATACACATTTTGCTGAATCTGTCCACAACACCATATAGGTAATCATGCCCTTTTCTAGACATAGGTAGTCCTCCTACAAAGTCCATAGAAATGCTTTCCCAGGGACGAGAAGAAACTGTAAGAGGTGTGTACAAACTCAATTTCCTATTGCTAGGCTTACTCGTTGCACACATAACACATCCTCGTATATATTTAGCTACAGTTTCTTGCATCTGAGGCCAATAACAGTGACTCTGCAATATTGTCAATGTTTTACTTACACCAAAATGTCATGCAATCAATGAACTATGTGCTTCTCGGATCACATGCATTCTCTCTTTCTCTGGAATACAGAGTTTACCGAGATGATATAGGAGTTGATTATGCACATAATAGTTCTCTTCCTGTTTACCATGTATCAGTGATGCATATATGTTCTTAAAATCTTTATCTTCTGCATACTGTTCAATGTAACTTTCATGTGTTAATGAACTGTTCTGAAGAATGATTGAAGCATTAGTAGGCAGCCTCGATAACATGTATGCTATCTTATTATGAATTCCCTTTTTGTATTTAATTACGAGATGAAACTGTTGCAAGAATCCCATCCATCTTAAATGCCTACTTTGCTGTACTTTAGTTTGAGATTGTAGATATTGAAGTGGCTGATGATCACTGTGTATGATTGTTTCTTTTCCCATGATATAATGTTTCCACTTCTTCACACTTTGTACTAAAGCATACAACTCTTTGTCATAAGTCGGATAGTTACTTACCACAGTAGACAACGTTTCTGAATGGTAACAGACTGGCTTCCTCCCTTGCATCAAAACGGCTCCCATGGCAAACCCGCTGGCATCTGTTTTGATCTCAAATGGCTGCTGCAAATCTGGCAACATTAGAACTGGTGCTGTGCTAATCCTTTCCTTCAAAGTGTCGAAGGCTCTCTGATGCTTGCCTCCCCACTGGAAAATTTCTTTAACGCTTGTCAACGCATGTAATGGAGTAGCAATGGAAGAAAACCCAGAAATGAATTTCCTCCAATACTGAACCGCACCCAGAAAACTTCTGATTTCAGTAATGGTGTTAGGCCGTGGCCAGTTTACAATGACAGAAACCTTGGCTGGGTCCACTCGTAGGTGGCCTCCACCAATAATATGGCCCAGATATACTAAAGAAGTTTTAGCAAACTCACATTTAGACATTTTTACATAAAGCTTCTCCTTCCTCAGTACATCTAAAACTTTCTTCACATGTACAATGTGTTCCTCCCAGGTTTTGCTAAACACCAGGATATCATCCAGATATACAATTACAAAATCATCAATGAATGGACGAAAGACATCATTCATGAAAGTAGCAGGTGCGTTACATAGCCCGAAAGGCATCACAAGCCATTCATACAAACCCTGTTTTGTTTTAAACGCTGTTTTCCAGGCATCATTTTCAGCAACACGGATTTGATGATACCCACTACGCAGATCCAATTTTATAAAATAAGTTGCATGTTTCAACTAATCAAGCAAATCATCAATGCGAGGAAGAGGATACCTGTTTTTAATGGTGATTTTGTTAAGGGCCCTATAGTCGATGCACATCCTCCAAGACCCATCCTTCTTCGGAACCAAGACTATAGGAGAGCCACAAGGAGAAGTGCTTGGCCGGATGACCCCCTTCTCAATCAACTCCTGAACCTGCTTCTTGATTTCCTCATTCTGCATTACAGACATCCGGTACATGGCTATGTTCGAGAGTGGCACATCCTGCTACAAATGTATCTCATGCTGAATTTCTCTCTTTGGTGGTAACTCTTTCAGATCCTGAAATAAATCATCATACTTAGAAATAATTTCAATCAGTTCAGATTTATGTTTAGGATCACATCCTTCAAAATATTTAGAGATCTCATCATTTTTCACCTTAACCATCATTAACACAAAATTCTTACTAGCATTTACCAGTCTTTTCATTTGTCCGGCAGAGACTATTGCTAGATTTGTTTTTGTCTTATGTGCTCGTACAATATATTCCACACCATCTTTAAAAAGATGATACTTATTCTGCTCTCTATAAAAGACTGCTTTCCGGTCATACAAATATGGACTCCCAAGTACAATTCCACAAATGTCAAGTGGTACTACATCCAATTCTACCTCATCCATAAACTTTCCAGTAATTGCAAACTTTAATACACATTTCTTTGTAACTTGCAATTGTGTATCATTAGTAACCCAACCAAGAGGATAGGGTTTTTCATGAGGCATAGTAACTAAATGCAATTTCTTAACCACTTCTTCTAATATCAGATTTACTTGTGAACCACTATCAAACAATGTATCAATCTTTGTGTGATTTGCAATGACACGAACATGAAACAATGCACTTCTATTTTTATCATTTTGCTTAGAAGTAGATGGCAGATTTGTACTTGAACTAGAACTTGATTTTGCATCGATGGGAAGTGAGATACTTTTATTCTTACCCTGGATTCTGACAGCTGTAACCTTTGTTTCATCACCTGAGTCAGATCCCAAGTCTTGAATAACTGCTGCAGTAGCTTTTGATTTGCCTTTATCTTTGTTTCCTCCGTACTTCTTTGGCCTTAACTCTGGATGAAGTTTCCAACACTTAGAGACATCATGTCCCTTCTGACAATGCGAACATGTAGGATTTTCACCCTCTTTCTTAACAGTAGCCATCTTCTTTTTCCCCTTATCTTTACCTTTTGATTTGCTGTCAAATTTAAATGATTTCTTCACAAAGGTATCATTAGCATGCTTACCCCTAGCTTCTAAATGTGTAGCTTGAACACATACATCATCCAAATTACTGGGGTTAAACATCAACAAAGTATGTCTCAAATAANTAGCACCTAAATCTCCATTATAAATTGGCAATTCAAATTTAACATCCAATTTGAAATAAGGCATATTAGGATTTGCATTAGCATTATGTGAATGAGAAGCATGAGAAGAAGAGAAGGTTTGATTAGTATCAGGAGGATCACCATCACCTCCTACTCTTTTACCCTTTTCTTCCTTCTTCACTTCTGCATCTTTGGATGAAGATCCTTCTTCCTTCTTCACTTCTGCATCTTTGGATGAAGATCCTTCTTCCTTCTTCTTCCTTTCTGCACGCTCATTGAGAAGAATTTCCATCATGGCTTTCATACTGATAAAAGCCTCCAAAAACTCAGTTTCAGAAATAACAGGTTTTTCCCATTCTGTATGTCCTTCTCCTTCCCCTCATGGAGAAGACATGGTTCTTGAGAATGTTCTCCTTGAGCCAATATCAGGATCTCCTTCACCAAGCTTTAACTTGGTCCTGGTAAGCATTCACAAACTTGCACAAGCAGTTAACCTACTTTGATACCATAACATGATCCATCGGATCTCAACTTGAGTGCATTAAATTTTTTTAAAGAATGCGTTTACCAGTTTGCTTAATCCATGAAACAACATTAACAGAAATTAAATGCCTAAAACAGAAATGAAAAGCAAAACTAATAAACAGATGTGGGAAAAAACACAGAATCAGAGAGTCACAAACATAAGTTGATAACAGAGTTCACCCCCTTCACTGGGCTACGTCTCTGAGTCCCTCTCCAATGGGTACCGATCCAATTAATCTCTTTAAAATGGTACAAAAAATGGTTTTGGAATCAACTTCAGCAACTGTAAACAGAATGTCGTACAAAGTCTTCAATACCTCTCTTCTGGAAATTACAATTAGCCTTCAAAAGGAAAAGAAAGCTAAAATTATAACAGAGAATGTCAACTTCCACAACAACAACATCTGGACACTTCACAGCGAAACTCTCGGTGTCTGTAAGCTTCTCATAATAGAAAAGTGATGCTCGGTGCTCTAAACAATATGAACTCCCTCCTCCCAATGGTGTTCATCATCGTCTATTTAAGTGTTCAGTGGGAGGATAAGTAATGGGTTTGACTCATCTGCTATCCATATTTTCATATTCCATACGTTATCTTTTACTTTCCGTTGAAACATTTCAACTGGCGTTACATTCATTTATGTTCCGCTAAATGTGGCAGCGGTTCCCAACGGTTCCATCTAATACCATATATGGTATTGCTATCCCGCCACACAATGGATATTCGTCACATTGAGAGCTGTTCCAAATGTTATATCCGCTGTCGCAGCATATAACTAAACTCCACAAATGTCACAGCAAATGTGACCGCGCACCCTCATCTAACCGCCAGATTAGTGCCATTTAACCGTGCACAAGATCGCTAGAGGGTATACACTTGACCGCGTGGGATTTTCACGAACCATTTGAGGTTCCCCCTTGATGGTGTGCAAGACCACCAGAACGTTTCCAACTAACTGCGCGAGCATGTTACAAACCATTTTATATTACCTCTTGACAGTGCACAAATCGCCGAATGCCAAGTCTTAACTGTAAGACTTGACCGTTCGAACCATGAGATGTTATGTCGAACCACGCACCATGCGATGTTATATCGAACCACGCACCATGCGATGTTATGTCAAACCACGCAACCTGCGATTTTATGTCGAACCACGCACCATGCGATGTTATGTTGAACCGCGCACCATGCGATGTTATGTCGAACTGCGTGCCATGCGATGTTATGTCGAACCGTGCGCCATGCGATGTTATGTCGAACCGCGCGCCATGCGATGTTATGTTCTTTGAACCATAGGTTAATAACCATTGTACCATATTGGATCAGTGTAATTTTTGAAGATGAATAATCCACCGGATCAGGCGTTCATATTTAACTAAATCTTTACAACTGCAACATACTTATATCTTTAGGAAATTTGAATTCTCTCTCTATATATGCTTATCTCTTTATCATTTGTCATTTACTGCATGGTCCACATGTGTATTTATTTATCCATATTATCATATTGTACTCAAAATAATTGTCACACGTACTGATGATCATATATATTACCCCAGACCATATTGTCATGTGATAATGTAATTCACTCTAGAGGTGATCAGTATCTAGAGGAGACTTAATAGCTTTATCCACCTCGAATGACCATGGTTAGTAATATATCACATAGTATCACCAGTTTACCAAGTAAAGCATGCCACCTCAACAAATGGAGGTCTACCTAAATGAGTATCCATTTTTTTATGACTTCATTAGGATCATGACTTGATACAAGACAAGTCTCCAATATTAATACAACACAATACCATCTCTGGTTAAGGAGATCCATCTCATAGGGTACCGTCTATGAGAATCATTGACTTGATACAACACAAGGTTAGACTTGATACAACACAAGACATCAATATTGATGCAACAAAAGATCACAGTACTAGCATCCCACCTCAACACATGAGGACATAGATAGGACTTGATACTACAAAATTCCCAACTTGATACAACACAAGTCTAAAGAATGAATCTTGATGCTATACAAACAACACTCCCTCTAAGAGAGGGATACATTCTCTACTTTACTAGTAATTTTATGCCATACCAAGGTTATCTCAAAGTATCTCATCTTCATCACTAACGACTTGTCCACACATTTGCAATCTGCTCATTAGTAGCTATGTACTGAAATTTTACATTACATGACCATGTCTTTGATGAAGTAAAACTTCATTTCAATGTGTTTTATTATAACACATATCCAAATATATACAAAGCTCGATTGGATGCACAACTCGATTGGATACACGGCTCGATTAGATACACATACTTGACTAGGTACACATACAATGTATGGTCTCACTTTCTAGTAATAATAAGTTGGTCACTCTCTCCAACCATCATTGTATGGTGGCGTTCTCTAATCATCACAAGTAGCTTTCTTAGCTACTCTTCTTCTCAGTTGATAGTACTATATGCAAAACATATTTTCTTCTGTAGTACTCTCTGACATACATCTTGCTTTTGTAGTACTAGTTGCAATACACTTAGATTTTGTAGTACTAGCCACAATATACATTACTTATCTCATACTAAAACAATACCTGGATAGCACAATAGGTATACCATGTATCAATTATGTTAGATTTTTAACATTAAACTAGAATTATATTAGGATCTTTTAACTGAGAGAATAACAAGCACGACAATCAAACAGAAGAGACAATGAACACAGTGTTTTTATCCTAGGGGAAACCATAAATGGAGAAAACCCTGCAACTTCCTCAGAGATAGAATCAACACCAAGAGTAAAACCTCAAAACAGTAAGATGATCTCCTGACAGCAATATCCACTTTCTTCCTAGCCCTAGTGTCTTCTTCTTCCTCAGCTATGTGCTACAAGTGAGTGTAAGTGAGTGTGTCATAAATAGAGAGGATCACTCTCTATTTATACTATTTCTCAACTTGACAATGACTCACTAAGGCCGACTTCTCTAGGAGAGTCTAGTAACCCTAGTGCACCAAAACTGCGGGGACTTTAACCCTTGAACAATAGGAGGGTTACTTACAATGACTTGACATGACTTGTTTACATTATAGATCCTCTCGATAGGAACATCGAGGCATGACATGACTCAAATACATTATAGAAAATTCCCAGAATAAACATCAGGGTACAAGACATAAGATATATAAGTGAATACATTCCGAAGTTACAAATACATCAACACTCCCTCTTAACTAGGAAGGTATTCTCTCGACACAATTTATCAGCACTGGTCTTCTTCTCTGTATTGACTGGATCATCTCGTCATCTTCATATTCAAGTTGTCTTCTTCGTCTTCTTCGTCTTCTTCATCTTCAAGTCACCTTCGTCTTCAAGTCTTCTTCTAAGTCATCTTCTTCTTCAAGTATTCTTCATCATGGGATCTGGATCATCATGACTGATGGATCATCACTGCTGGATCATCATCATTGTATCATCATCAAATCTGGATCATCACTTAATCTGGATCATCATCAAGTCTGGATCATCATCAAGTCTATATCATCATCACATCTGGATCATCACTTGATCTGGATCATCATTAAGTCTGGATCATCATCATCAGTGCTATCTCAGAATGGTGCTATCTCTCAATTCTTCTCGTCATAGGAAGTTCTACAGAGCCAACCCTTTTTCATGCTAGTTGTAGGCCTACCCTTCATGTAGGTCTTCAGCACTTATATCTAACCCTAAGTCAGAATGGCCCACCCATCTCTTACATCTGACCTCATCTTGTTAGAAAGGCATGCCCAACACTCACATTTGACCTCATCTTGTTAGAAAGGCCTAGCACTCACATCTGACCATATGTAAACACATCACGCCAGAATGGCTCAACACTTACATCCGACCTCATCTTGTCGGGAAAGGCTCTGCACTTACATCCGACCTCATCTTGTCAGGAAGGCACAACACTCACATCTGACCATGTGTAAACACATCAAACCAGAATGGCTTAGCACTTACATCCGACCTCATCTTTTCGGAAAGGCTCTGCACTTACATTCAACCATGTGTAAACACATCGCATCGGAAGGGCTCTCAGTCCCAGACTGAGGATTTCTGGTAACTGACCAGGTGCCTCCATTCTCCCAGAGAATGGCATCGACCATTATATCTGATCAAGTGGGAACACATCCCTCAATCACATCAGAATGGCCATGCACTCACATTTGATCATGTAAGAGTACATCTTACAGTCATATTATAATGGCCCTCAGTCCTAGACTGAGTATTCCTGGTAACTAACCAGGTGTCTCCATTCCAAGAATGGCATTCAGCCTTACATTTGATCATGTAGGAACCAGTCCTACAGTCACATTATAATGGCTCAACACTCACATCTGACATGGAAGGAACCAAATGCTCTCACCATGACAGAATGGCTCAGCCCTTACATCTGACCATGGAAGGAACCTAATACTCTCACCATGTCAGAATGGCTCTAGGTCTCATCATTTCCCCTTGGAGGGAACCTCGATCTGGAGAACACCAAGCTTCTCCCTGAAGTACTCAAACTTCACTCTAGCCAATGGATTCGTTAACACATCAACTATCTGTTCGTCCATCACAACATACTGGAGTTTCACTGCTCCTCTCTGCACCATATCCCTGATATAGTGATACTTGATCTTGATATGCTTCGACTTGTCATGGAACACTGGGTTCTCTGACAACTTCATACAACTCTGGTTGTCGCAATATATACAAGTAGCATCCAGCTGGAGATCAAATAAATCAAACAATATCTTTCTCAGTCACACTTCCTCGCAACTAGCTGAACAAGATGCGACATATTTTGCTTCAGCTGTACTCAGTGCCACACAGGACTGCTTCCTGCTAAACCAAGAGATCATAACTGATCCCATACTAAAGCAACATCCTGAAGTGCTCTTCCTATCGATGCCACTTCTTTCCCAATCTGCATCAACATAACCCTCTAGGTTAATCTTCTGATTTGCCTTGTACTTGAGCCCATAATCAACTATACCCTTCAGGTACCTTAGAATATGATTTGCAGCAATCAAGTGAACATGTCTCAGATCTGTCAGGAACTGGCTCAAGGTGTTCACAGCAAAGCAAATATCTGGTCTTGGGTTCATCAGGTACATTAAGGACCCAATCATTTGACGATACATCGTAGCATCAACCGCTTCTAATGAAGCATCACTCAATAGCTTCAGGTTCAATTCCATAGGTGTGGTTATGGCCTTGCAGTCCATCATCCCGAATCTCTTTAGAATCTCTACTGCATACTTCCCTTGTCCAAGGAAGATGCCACACCTCCATGCCTAAGAAATAGTGCATCATACCCAAGTCTTTCATTTCAAACTCGGCAGCAAGTTTCCTCTTTGTATCAGCAATCAACCCATCCACACCTGTTACAAACAAATCATCCACATAAAGTAGGAGTATCACTGGATTGCCATCTTCAACCTTGTAGTAAAGGTTGGAATCTGCTTTACTCTTGGTAAAGCCCAAACTAGATAGGAAGCCATCAATTCTGTCGTACCATGTCCTGGGTGCCTGTTTCAAACTATACAGGGCTTTCTTCAATCTACACACATGAGACTCCCTATCATGTGTCTCAAAACCGAGTGGCTACTCCACATACACTTCCTCTTCTACTACACCATTCAAGAAAGCAGTCTTGACATCCATATGGTGTATCTTCCATTTCATCACTACAGCCAGAACAAGTACTGATCTGATGGAAGTGTATCTAGATACAGGTGCAAAAGTTTCTTTGTAATCTATTCCTTCTTTCTGGGAGAAACCACGAGCCACAAATATTGCTTTATATTTCTCTATGCTACCATCTGCAGCATGCTTGATCTTGTAGATCCATTTGGAAGTTACAATGGACTTCCCTTCTGGTCTTGTGACAACATCCCAAACATCATTCTTCATTGATTGATTGATACTCTTCGATCATAGCCTCCTTCCATTCTTTCCTTTCTACCACTTCTTCATAGTTGGAAGGTTCTTTATCAATAATGTCACATAGCAAGGCTACATAACTGGAACAGGACCTAGTTCTTTTTCTTCCTCTGTGTGTTTCTTCTAAAGCTCCATATCTTTCCGCACCTTGGATAATTTCACATACCCAAAAAGGTTTCCTCTTATGAGGATTCTTTTCCTGAGGTGGATCTACAGGTTCTTTAGGTTCTTCTAATTCTCGATCTTCTTCTTGAATTTCTTTGTTCATGGTTGTATCATGAATTTTGGTTGTTCTTGTTTCTTTAGGTTCTTCAGTCGGTCTCTTCCTGGATTTGATGTAGGCTGAATCTTCGTCAAATGTTACATCTTTGATAATGTCAATCTTCTTGAACCCTGGGAAGTATATTCTGTAATCCTTCGAGCTTTCAAAGTATCCCACAAATATACCCTTCTTTCCTGAAGGATCTAACTTCGTCCTCTTTTCTTTCGGAATGTGTATGTATACAAGACAGCCAAATATTCTGAGATGGCTAACTTCTGGTTTCTTGTTGGAGAAGACTTCTTCAGGAGTCTTGTTCTTGAGTACTCTGTTTGGAGTATGGTTCTATACATACATCGCTATTCTGGCAGCTTCTACCCATAGATGCATGGGAAGATCTTGGTCATGAAGCATGGCCCTTGTTGCTTCCATGATCGTTCTATTCTTTCTTTCTGCAATTCCATTCTGTTGTGGATTATATGGAGTGGATAACTACCTCTTAATCCCTGAGGCTTTGCATAGCTCTTTGAATTCATTTGATGTGAATTCTCTACCATTATCTGATCGAAAGGTATTGATATTCTTTCTGTGTGATTCTCGATCAAGGATTTGAATTCCTTGAACTTGCTGAATAATTCATCTTTGTTCTTCATAAAGTATATCCATGCCTTTCTAGAAAAAAATCAATAAAAGAAACATAGTATACATACCCGCTTAGTGAATTGGATGACATTGGACCACATACATCGGAGTGGATGATTTCAAGATTCCTTTTACCTTGCTCTCGCTACTTGGATATGTTTTCTTTGTGTTATTCCCTTTCACACATCCTTTGCATACACCTTCATGTTTTGTCTAAATTTATGGGAGACCTTCAACAAATTTTCTTGCAAGTGGTAGTGCTTTGTAATGCACATGTGCAAGCATTCTATGCCAAAGCTCATTTGGTTCTACCGAGTCATGAACCAAAGCTTGTTTTGGTTGGCCCTTTAATTTGTATAGACCTCCTTCTTGTTCCCCAATCACTATTGCATCATCGAAAGACTTTCCCTTTGGCCACATGAGGACTTGGCCATCTACAAATGTAACCCTCATTCCTTTTGCATCCAATGCAGATATGGAGAGGAGGTTATTCTTTAGTCCATGTACAAACAATACATCTTTCATCTTGATAGACTTTACAGAGTCTAGCTTGTATGAGGATTCACCACTACCTTTTATTGGATACTGGTAGCCATCTTCGAGTTTCACCTTGTGAGGTGATTCATGTTCAAATAATTTCACAAAGGATTCCTTGAATCCTGTGATATGCTTGGAAGCACCACTGTCTATAAGCCAATCATTGCTACCATGTGTGATAGTTCCCATGAGAGTGGAAATCAGAACATATTCTTCATCACTTGAAGAATCATCACTATCTTGTCTGTTTCTCTTTGTGGAAGGTTCATCATCCTCTACAGCATGAGCATGATGTCTTCTCTTGTTTCCGTTCTTCTTGTGAGAGCTACTTTTGTTTCTAGGACAATCTCTAGAAAAGTGTCCTCTTTCATCACATGTATAGCAAATGAACTTAGACTTATCTCTAGGCTTTCTAAAGTTATTCCTTTGATGAGAGTACTTACCTCTATGGTGGCTAGATCTGGTTTTCTTGGATTGTACTCTGAGAGCTTGATCTTCACTTCCCATATTTTCTTCTTGAGCTGCTATCCGAGCTTCTTCTTGAGAGCATTCTTCCCATAGTCTACTGAACTTGACTAACTTCTTTTTGGCACATATCCCTTGATTGAAAGAGTCCCATGTCCTAAAGAGGTCATTCAAGGTGGTCATCACAATCTCTGCATTCTCCACTTCTTCATCTACTGCTTCAAGCAGTTCTTTGATCTGGGATACCCTTGTGAAGTATGACTGCACGGTCTCCACATTCTGGATCTTCACATTCTTCAATTGGTTCCTCGAGGTCATCTTCCATTTTATGTTCTTTCCTTCAAACAATTTGGTTAGGGCATCAAACATAGATTTAGGTGTCTTTAGGGAGGACACTTGTGGTATGAGGTGATCCTTGATTGAATAAACAATAATTCTCTTAGCCATAACCAACTTCTTCTTGTGTAAGGCCTTAGCCTCATCTCCCTCTGGAACTGGAATCTCCTCATTGATGTAGGAGTCCAACTCATTTTCTTCCGGGACCAGGGAGATCCTATACTTCCAAGCTCATAATTTATTAGCTCCCTCAATATTTTCATCAAGCTTGGTATGATGAGACATCTTAACTAAGAACCTCAAATGGAAATACAAAAGATTTAGATCTTACCAGGTCAAGATGTCGGATCTGGATTTGGAGCTGAATTTTTACAGTGCTGGTTCAGGAGCAGATTAGGGTTTGGATTTTTCAGAGTTCTGTCCAACCAAATGCTTTGATCTTGATCTCTAAACTTCGATTTTGAGGAGGAGATCAATCCAGGCCCGGGCTCACTGAAAAAATTCCACTTCTGTGGAAATCCCTAATTTTCGGCAGCAGTGTCGGGTCCAAAACTGAGAAAGCTCAGAATTGGATTCTTCTTTGACAGAAAGATGCGCCCTAGGGAGGAGAGTTAGTCTAGCCTTCTTTGGCGGAAAATATGTGGAGAGAGATACAAAAACTAGGAATCCCTAGTTCCCGCAGCTGCACAGTGTCTTCCTCTCAGGTTAGCTCTGATACAATGTTAGATTTTTAACATTAAGCTAGCATTATATTAGGATCTTTTAATTGAGAGAATAAAAAACACAACAATCAAACACAAGAGACAATGAACACAGTGCTTTTTTCCTCGGGGAAACCATAAATGGAGAAAACCCCGCAACTTCCTCAGAGATAGAATCAACACCAAGAGTAAGACTCCAAAATAGTAAGATGATCTCCTGACAACAGTAGCCTCTTTCTTCCTAGCCCTAGTGTCTTTTTCTTCCTCAGCTATGCATTACAACTGAGTGTAAGTGAGTGTGTCATAAATAGAGAGGCTCACTCTCTATTTATACTAATTCCCGACTTGACAATGACTCACTAGGGCCGAATTCTCTAGGAGAGTCTAATAACCCTAGTGCCCCGGAACTGTGGGGACTTTAACCCTTGAACAATAGGAGGGTTACTTACAATGACTTGAAATGACTTGTTTACATTATAGATCCTCCCGATAGAAACATCGGGGCATGACATGACTCAAATACATTATAGACACTTCCCGAAATAAACATCGGGGTACAAGACATAAGATATATAAGTGAATACATTCTGAAGTTACAAATACATCAACAAATTACAATAAAGAACCTACTCTAATGTACATCAAAGGTACTCAAACATATGCTTAGTAATAAGAATAAAATACAACAATTCTTCTAAGTAATTTAAGAGACCAACCAACTACTTATGCATAGTAGCATCATCTAGATCCAATCCAGAATGCAGTTCCTCTAAACTAGAAACTATGGATTTCATTTCCATCATATAAAACAACACTCCCTCTTCAACTAGAGGATTGTTTCTTGTTCTACAACCAAGATTTTCCCAGACATAGGATTAGTAATAATGTTGGCAATGTTGCGCATTTGTGGGTATGTACCATGTCTCAGATATCACTCACTACGAACCTCATAAAGATTTACTGCTTTACAACATACTCCATATGAAGAAACATATGTGATCTTCCTTGATCATTGCATTAGTCAGAATCCATATATCTTTGAAGTTATGTTTCACTGTTTGAGACATATATGAGTCTACATTCACTTGTACCAAGTATGTACCACAACACATCAGTTGTTTTACATGTGTATGTACATATTCCAAAGCATACATATGGTCTCGAAACTAACCGAATACATCCCAACTAACTTGAGATCCTACAAATATGAAATAAGAATTTATCAACTTCAGATTTATCTTCGCATGTGTGGCTGTGGACTTACAATCCATCATCCTGAAACTCTTCAGGATTTCTAATGCATATTTTTTCTTACTAAGGAAAATATTATTTGGTGACTATCACACCACTAATCTCAATAGTCATAACAAAAATATTTAATACTGTTCTCGATTTCCTTTTGAATATGAGCATCATGTAGGTCTCCTCTTAATATAGGATACATCAATGAATTTCACTGGTTCTTCAGGAGTTAACGAATCTAGCTTCTCCTTCTCACCATTAGAATGTGAGAATCATAATCTGGGTCCTCCATCATGGAGACTCATGCTCATCTATACCTGAATCTCTTCTTGACATATGAATGTAAATGAGATAATTTAATTATCTTCAGGAGTCTTCACATCTCTTAGAATAGTATTAAGGCATATATTCTATCTTCTTCCTAAGAAACATAGGAACCTCCTGATCTTCTCTCTTTTAGGATCAACCATCGGAATGAATCCACATTCATGTCATTCTCTACTTGTAGGTCAATGCGCATGGATTTTCCCCTACAAGACATATTATTTGAATGGTTAGAACCATTTCACACTCATGAATTTTATTCACATGAATACTTTCAATATACTAATAATATCTTACAGAGTTATGCACACATTTTGATTAGTGATTCAACATAACCACATACATATCTCATGCAATATTTTTCAGTCCTATATCATTCCTATATCAGTCAAATATCAGTCCAATATTCATATCTTTATGAAAGAAATATGTAGCCACATATTCATATATCATGAAGCAAGAACGCAACCCTTTATATAATATATTATGAAGAATCATGCATCCCTATGTGCATAGCTTGTGAACAATCATGAAACCCTACATATCATGTCTTATGAAGGAAATATGCAGCCTTATATCAGTCCTATATAAGTCTATATCAGACATATATCATATCTCATAATATGGATTTGATGAGATATGCAACATGCCAATAAAAGACAGATAAGAGTTGTATATGCTCAACATGTTATAACACAATTCCAAATTCTAGGAATTCATATTTCTTTATCACTATAATGAAACACATTCAAAAATCTTTTAAATCTGATTTTTATAACAACGTTGTTAAATTCAATGAAGCATTCGGATCATCATTCTGCATGAATTCAAATCTACAGAAGAGAGATAAGAATTTAGCATAGACTGATCAATTACTCATGGAAAAATTGTACACACATAGAGACAAAATTGGAATAATATGATTATATTCATGAATCTATAATTAATATGTAATACAATGGTTATACATATAGGAGAGTTCGATTTCCTAATATATGATTCGAATTTACGAACTTGGATTGACTCCTCAGCTAAATCAATGTGGGAAAATCACCACTGGAGCTCACTAATGAAACTCTAGATAATTAAGCTAGTCTACGATCATGTTAGTGTTTGAGAAAATATGAAGAAACTGGAACTTTAAAACTTTAATCCACATTTGCAGTGTAGATATATCTCATCAATAATCCAACAACATAAATAAATCAAACCATGGAATACATGATATACCTTGGAAAACCCTCCACTGATTCGAAGGATAAAAAACCTAGCAAACAATCTTAGAGTATGATTGATAATCGACAGAGAATGATTACAACACAATAGCAGATTGCTTTTTTTCTGAGAGCACAAGAGAGGAGAGATTAAACAAAACATTGTATTGTTCTTTCTAAGTGCATAACACTTTAATAACAAGCCAAAATCAGTTATACAAAGAAGGTACTGAATATTTGCATGCTTAAGTAACTTGTTAACACTGAGAACATTGTCTCACCTTCAACCATGCGCCCCGATAGACTTGGTGTCAAGTAGGCACTTCATAATTATGTCCCACAATGAATATATGTCCCCCCCATTAATTCACTAAGCCTATCTGCCTCTAACTGAGTTGTTAACTGAATGAACTGAAATGAAATGAATGTAATTGCATGTAACTAAATGGAACTAAATGTAATAGAACATAACTGAATGTAACTAAATAATACTGAATGTAATTGAATAGAACTGAATGTAAATAGTGCTTCTGCTTCAACAACCACTTGCATAAATTAAGGAGTTGATTCCTTAATTAACTGAACTTGTTTTATCACAACTAAGACTCAACTGATGTCTTTTTAATTCGAGTTCACCGTGTGGCATACAAGGGGAATTATAATTCTTTCTCCATCTCTGTGCTCATATTAATTTTCTTTGCATGGCCCATATGTGTTTTCATTAATTCTAAATCATATCACACCCATAAGAATTGTTTCGAACCTATGATCATATTTATTACCATAGGTCATATAGTCACATGTTAAAGTAAATGACTCTAGGGGTAGCTAATCCATAAAGGAGACTTGTAGTACATGTTGACCATGACTAGACATACATCACATAGTATATCTTCGAGACTTAATACAACATAAGTCATGTGAACTTAATACACCATAAGTTCTGGACTTGATATAACACAAGTATCAGAACTTAACATAAGGTCATGATCTTAACCATAGGATCCTAGTATAAGAATATCTCACGAATAGGACTTGATCAAGGTCCTATCTTGATACAACAAAAGCTCTTTAACTTAACACAATAAGTTAGTGAACTGAATACAACATAAGTTACATAATTGACACAACACATCTCATGGAGAGGATCTGAACTTAATACAACATAAGTTACAAACTTGACACAACAAGTCTCATGGAGTATGACTCCCGATGATGTACATCTAACACTCCCTCTCAGCAAGGGAGACATCCTCTACCATACCAGGAATTTCTTACCATGCCAAGCTTATCTCAAAGGTGTCATAACTTCTTCATAAATAGAGGCTTGTCAGAAATTTGCAATATTCTCATCAATATCTGTAGCAGGGTTTTCACCCTTGCTACGTGCAAAAGCACCTCCCTTCCGTCAATGGGACAGAAGGGTAGAGTTAGTAATGGAAAAGATACAACAAACAATAATATTAGTAACACAAAATCTATAAGCTACTATGATTAAGATAAACAAACAAAAAATATGACAAGTATACTTTCTCGTTTTCTTGAAAATGGGCCACCGTACCCCAAACTTGGAAATGGGCCGCCTCTCCACAGGTTGGTTAGTACGGAGGATGCCTCTATGTACTAGATGGGATATGGTGGGGCTATGGAATGATTGGAAAAATGATGTGAGTACTTTCAGAATAGTGGTTTCTCACGATACTCATGAAACAAAATAATGGACGAAGGAATAAGTGAATCTTGTGATGGAGACCTCCACACTATTTATAAGTTTTTCTGTCCTTTTCTTTATTTTAGGGTTTTGGAACTCTATTTAGGGTTTTAAGCCCTTTTGTGGATTCTTAAGCCTTTTTTTGTGTTTTTATCCCTTTTTGAGGTTTTAGCCATTCTGTGAGCTTTTTAGCTCTTTTTTGAGCTTTTTTGGCATTTTTGTGGGTTTTTTGGCCTTTCTTTAGAGAGAATGAAGGTAAACCATAGTTGTGAAGGTCAAAGGTAAGGAAAAATGGTAGGGAAATGATGTGTGTATGTGGTTTAGACCATATAGATCTAGGTGAGCAATTTTTTGTGTTAACATATTACCCCCTGATGTGTGAGGGCAAGAGCTCATCGCATTGCCGATAGACATCATAGGATCATGGGGACAGTGGAGAGATTGGAGAGACCTATGAAGAAGAAGCGCTTCCTTGTTCAAACCACGATGGATTTTGGTTTTTGTATTAATATTGGTTCCTAACAATGGGTGAGATACAAAGAATGTGTGAAATGTATATGGACGAGGCAGGCATACCCATGCTCGTAACAATGTCAAAAGAATAAATAATGGGATCAAGGATAAAAAATATGGGATCTAATCAATACATATACAACTAATGTTACATAATGGTGGCCTCAATGAGAGGTTGAATATCCTGCTGACCTGAAGAACTGATACATAGGAACAATGACATTCTCTTGGAATGCAATATCTTCATAACTGATGCTCTGCTGAATCTGGAAGTGTACATAGCTGGAGGGATTCCATGACGAGGAGTCAGAATATCTACGGTAAAATATGCCACATCAATACTGGAGCTACATAGAAGCACTTCTCTGGGGCTTCTAAACAATGCTTCCAATGCAACCCATAAATCATAAGGGACATGAAACTGTCTGGGTCCCATAGTAGACTCACCAATGTGCTAGAGTCAGGTGACAACCGGGGTCTTCAATCAAATAATGCATGGACCAATACCTTGTATGAATCTCAACGGTGAGATGATGTAGCTGAAGTCGATCACATGAGACACAACCATCTCGAGAGGCACTAATGACTCCTCTCAAGTGGTCCAAGGAAGTCATCAATAAGGTGAATGAAACCAGGATACAGGGACCTCTGGATCTATCCTCTGGAATATATGTGTTGATGTCGATAGAGGGAGACCTACAACTAATCAAGGCAATAATGTTTCCTTTACGAGAAGCAATAGGGGGATAATCAAATATGTGGGACAATCTGGGGACTGTAAAACTAAATGGGGGAACAGGGGCAAGGGAATACAGGGGACTCAAACTTCCTTTGTTTAGAGTATGATGGAAGGGCTGACCTGGAAGCAAATGAAACTGACTCATGGGATAGGGATCATAGCTCTAACAACGGGAAGATAATTGCAAATGGGAAATATTATGGGGAGTAACTGGACTAGTGATGTCCAGGGGGTCCAAGGAAGACTCATCGCAAAATACTCTGAATAAAGGTGACCAAAAGTGGGGAAGTTGCCAAACTATATATATATGTGGTGGTGCTTAGAGGCACCATTATGACACGATCTCATTGATTTTAGCGAGCCCGAGAATGTGAATGCTCGATGGTGTTTTCATTTTTAGAGAGTCTGAAAATAGGAAGAAGACTCCAGTGTGGTCTATTTTTCGTATGTGGTCTCCTGAGTTCGAAAAAGGATAAAAGTGTGTGCAGGAGAGCTCTCCCAACCTTTGGGGAAGGAAGAATTATTTCTCATTGGTAGTCCAATCATGTTGGAAAAGGTTAAACCTATACTAACTGAACGGTAATTCAAATACTTTTACAAGTATGAATGAAACCAAGTTTGCTCGAAAATATTTTCTTGATGAGAAGGCTGGAAAAGAGCTTAAAGACAACCCATGATGAGCTTTTTCATAAAGTTAGGTCCCAATGCCCGAGAAAGTATAAAAGGATGCAAAGGGAAACGTTCCTGGCCTGAGTGTGACAAGGTAGTCATGTTCTTATGATAGTCCACATAGTCTGATAAAGGAGGTGAACGAGGCTACATAGATGCCCTTTCAAATAATTTAACGAGTGTGAGAGCAAGCAAGCGTGCTCGATGATATTTTGATTTTATTAAGAGTAAGAAAAGAGCTTAACAGAAACTCCATAATGGTTAATCAAGAAAGGGGGAAGTTTTCTATATATGGAAAAAGGTTATGTTGTGAACATGGTTGATGGGCATAAAATGCAGAACACTAATGGGGCCCCCTTGTGGGATGATGGATGGTGGTAAAAAATAGTTGACTGTGCAGTATGGATGGAGAAGATGGCTCGTGAACATGCCAATACATACAAAGGGAGATTCATTTAATGGCATGCAAATCGTGATGACGTCCAAGAAATGTCCTGGGAAATCATAGTGAGAGCATGAGACAAGGGTCTCGTCAAAAGACATAGGATGAAAAATCGAACCTGGTGGTGCAAACGACGTCTCAAATGGACTCTAAATGAATCTGACTAGAAGCTAGTGATGCTACCCCTAGTGTAGTGGTGCACAGGTAAAAACTATACCAAATGGAGGCTTATGGGTACGGAGCTAGCTCAATGTATAAGGTGTGATTCACATGGTGGCACGCAAATCGACATGACTCCGGGAAATGGCTTGACAAATCGGTAGGGAGGGAGGCAGTCTAGAAGACCGTTTCTTGACCCAAGATCTTTTTTCACAATGGTGGCAGCTTCCTATCCTTGTAGAGGATGATCCATACATGGGCATGGAATACCAGGGAGATATGGAAAGGCCTCGAACTCGAGGGCAGGTATTTGGGACCTGACAGTATGCTAGTCATGTTCGTAGCTAGATCATATGTGCAACATACTATGTGCATGTGTAGATGTGGAACCACACCCTCCAATGGGATACCAACGATGCAAGGGCAGTGTGCCTGTGTTAGATCCACCTGATCACGTGCAAATGATGTGACAAAGTTTTATAATGGACTCACTGCAACTAGAAATGGAGCAACTACTAGAGGGGGTCACTGAATCGTAGTAAAAATGATGTAAAATTGAAAATAAAAACTATGCCCCAAGTGCTACATGGTGAGAAACTCAGCCAGAGGACCTCCGACGAAGGAAATCGACCTTTCCTTAGAGACTCTGCAGTTGGTGCAGAGTATGTGGGGAAAGAATTTAGAACTCAATGGGAAGAATTGACTCCATGCCATGGGCTAAGTGAAATGGGGTACAACCATTGGTGGTTTTGATGATCTCTCCATCATCATGAAAGTGGTGCCAGGATAGATCAGGTGGATATTCCATGGTCGAGGACAGGAAAGGACTACTGGAAGTGGAGATCATGTAAATGGTGTTGTTTTTGTTCGAGGATGAAGTCGGAGGGTGGATTTTCTTGATGATGGTGATTTCTGACTCATGAGAGTGTTTCTGAGGGTGGTGAAGGGCTATTAGAAACTCAGGAAAGTCTAGGAATGGTGAGAATAGCGGCCATGCAAATCGAAAATCGTGCACTGATGATTGGTCGTTAAAGAATTGTTCTTGATTGTTGGTGGAGCCGGGATGATAACTACTAGTGTACCATCGACTGTATCCATAGCGTCTATGTGTGTGCATAGGATAGGTATCTCTGGGAAGTTTTGATTTGCATGTCCATTGACATCGCACAAGTATCAAGGAGGAGTTGGACGAGCTCAGTTGTTGCTTTAGTGGCCTTGCCCCAACCTTATTTGGGAGAGGAGGGGCAGGTTTGGGAATGGAAGGCATGTTCAATGGGCCCATAGGAGGTCGTGATTGTATCTCAATTGGTTGGACTAGAAGTCAACACAACTTGAGGTATTGGAGGTGGGGTAGGTGGTTCAAGGTACCACAAAGGAATTCCCAATGTAAAGATAGGTAAATTTAGAGTAGCCATAACAGGATTTCTCATGATGCCGGATGGTGGGAATAGGAAGGGAATCGCATGGATGGGGAGTCAACCCCCATAATTCCTAGGTGAGAGAAATTGGGGTTGCGGCTGATTTTGTGGTGTGGTTAAGATGGTACTGGATGGGAGAGTACACAAATCTGCTATGTTAGTCGGTGTGGATGGAGGCGGTAAAGATGGGAAGGTGGCCGTTATAGGTGTTTCAACGAATAATCCTGGGCCCACAGCAGATAATCTTGGATGGACATGTTGTCAATGGTCATAGCGATGGTAGGAATTACATGTTTTGGTGTGGTTGACCCCTATGGATCGTAGTAAGTCAATTGGTCGATTGTCATGATATTTCCATTATGGGGAAACATCATGAGTCGAAAGATGATGGAGGCCATGAATCTCATGGCATACATATGGCTACATCCAAGGAGGAGGTTATAATCAAGTTGAGAATTAATAATGTCGATGTCGATCAAAACTAGTTTACTAGCTAATGAAATAGGAACATTCAAAAGAATTCCCTCGACCTTTGTAGAGCACCCATCGTAGGCGCGAAGTGCGGTAGAGGATGGTTGGAGGGTAGGGGATGCAATTTTCTACCAAACAATAGTTGACATGACACAGGTAGATGCCCCTTCATCAATGATACATTGATGTATGACCAAATTCTTAATTGAGACTAGAATTTGGAAGGCGATGGTGGATACCATTCTGGGTTCTCCTTGATCTAGATCAAACATGATCAATTTGGAGCCGTAGGGGTCCACGACAACAATTGCGGATAACAAATCTTTTCGCTGTGATGGGTAAGTTTTGAGCACTTCTAGAGAAGACATGGCTGTAAGTGATTAGGCCAAGTCATCAACGATGCTATAATTTAAGGAAGCTCGAGTAGTTGCATTGCTGACGATACGCTATATAGGAAACCGTGGACCTTTGGCTGTCTCATCAATGGGGGGCGTAGGTAAGTGGAGGGGCATGTTGGAAGTGCTGTAAGTAGATGCCATTGATGGGTCAACAGTTGCCATAGTGGAACCATATTGGTTGCACCTAGTCTGGAGGTTAACTTCTTCGGTCGATAGTGTCATCAAGTGATGGACACCCATCTCTGTAGGTGGAGCCATGGCGGGAGCTGCAAGAGAAGGTGGGACCAAGGGTGTGGTTGCAACCAATCCTTGGAGCGAAAATGGATTTTGGAGCACCATAGGTGGAGGAGATAGTGGTGTTGTGTTGGGATGAGTTTGGGTCGTGGCATGGGAATCCTGTTGAGCTTCATTCTGGAGAAATTGTTTGATGCGATCCATATGAGGGCACATATGCGTATAGTGACAGTAGGTGTTACATAGGGCACACAAATGATTGGTATGCAACTGTGTGTTATTTCTCGGTCAGTAAAAATGTTGGGGGTTATGTGGTGGTGTATTGGCACCATTATTGTTGGGGGTGCTAGGTTGTTGGACACCTCCTTGCGGTTGATTTCTACCTTGATTTCTTCCTCAATTTTTCTTACATTGACCTTGTTGGTTATTAGGGGTGGGTTGGTTGGGTAGGTTCTGCTGAGCGAAAACCTGTCCTATGGAAACCGGAGGGGATGAGGCTGGAGCTGAATTATGCTGCACTGGTGGCGCATAATAGACCTGAGGAGCTAGGGGAGATGCAAATCCATCCATTGGGACCGAATATGACTACGCCAGCTAAGTCGTCCCATGGGCATGCTGACTTGGTGCGGTATGTGCATAGGAGGAGGTGGCTTCGAATTGAGCTATCATCCGTGAGTAATCGAGGATTTGGTTTGGTTGTGCAACACTATGGGTGTTTCCTGGGTGCGGTGGTATCATAGGGGGTGCCACATAGTACTAAGGATTCTCTGTGATAGAGCCGATGACACCATCCGTAGTGTGGGATTCCCATGGTGTATTGCAGTGGGAAGTGCCAGCACAAGTAGCATTTGATATGATGCTATATAAATAACCAGACTAGGTTTAGATTAGGTTGAACTGTTAAGCCTTTAATATGGCCTCCTCCTTAGTTTGGGGCCGCTCAAAGGTGATGTCCTTAGCTATAGGTGGGAGAAAGGTTTTCAGGAACCAATCGAGGAAGATCCTGTCATCCAGTTGGATTTTTCATAGGCTACAACGTCGTCGCTACTCATGGATGTGGTCGGTGATGTGAGTAGTCATATTTTGACCGCAGGATAGAAGGATCTCCACTCCCTCATCATATCGAACAAGTATTTGAAAGTACTGGAGGAACATGGAGGAAAGTGAGCATAAATTAGGATAAGAGGAAGGTGGTAGCTCGATGTACCATTTTGTAGCAACACCTGTAAATGTGCGTTGTAATAGCCTCAGTCTTACAGAGTCATCCACAATGATGTTTGATGAACACCATAGAAGGAACAATATGATATGTTTTTGGGGGTCCTCACCTGCCTTCCCCTCAAACTTTGGGATGTCTGACGGGAATTTGGTTGGGATCGAAGGCCAATGAGGTTGATGACTGATGGGGTCATTCATTAATCTAGAAAAGTATGGTAAGTTAATACGAGCCATAAATGGTAAGTTGGACCCGAGGTTGGCTCGAGATGGGTCGACAATGGTGCTAGAGTTTGTAGGAGGATGAAGTCCATGCATGGCTAGGGGCATGTGAAGTTGACTTCCCATAATGGGGATAGTCGGAATGTTTGTGGAAGGGCCATTGCCCCATGTGTATAAGATGGTATAGAAGGGATTGTGGTAACTAGTGTATGGCTACTACTAGTGGGTAGTGTACCTACACCAACATACACAGTGGTGTTGGGACCACTGGTAGGGACAACAGTAACAATGGGTGGCAAGGATGTGGGTCCTCCACCAACTATCCCTCCTTGGAAGGGACCAAGATGTACACCATCCATGGGGATAGACAGGGCAATAAACAAATTGGGCTTAGACTGGTAGGAATCTGACTCTAAATCAGAGACAGTGTGGCCTTCTGAAGGTGAGGAGGGTTATCGAAGAGGGCCTTGACAGTGGCGGTCTAAAGAACCAAACTAATGGGAGTTCCCCCTAAGTCGAGAGGAAAATCATGGTGAAGCAATGGTGGCTTATTGTAGTAACTGGTAATGAATTTTGGACCCCATTTTAAATCGGCTTCCTATTGGCTCAAAAGGGGCCACTCGGCCACCAAGACTTCCAGAAGACAACACTTTGTTTTTTTCCTCACAGGTGGGTATCTAGTCAATCTGACGGGGGTCATTTCCCATTTGGCTTAGTAATTCCTCTCATTGACCAGATACTTTGGGGTTCTTGTGGTACTCCTCACATTAAGTCTTAGGGAAAATCCCAAGTACTTCCCACAGTTGTTGCAGATGAGACTTATGTCCCAAACTAAAATGTTATTAATTAAATTTGGTTACTTTTAGGTTTCGCTCGGGGTCATGAACCGAGTTTTGTTTGATTATTAGTGTGATTATGTGTGCACTTGTGTATGAATGTTTTAATTTTACTTTCAAAGATGAAATATGAAATAAACAATGGATTTCCTGCAATAAACAAGCAAAGGGCTATACCAAAGCAAGTTTGAAAGATAAAAGCAAACCAGAACAAAGTGCAAGACAGACAAGGCTCTGAAAATCAGTGACTGACTGTTATGTTTGCAAACCAATAGTGTGACTACCCCAAATTCGTATCCTTCAAATCAAATAGGGATTGCTGGGCTCTCAACAAATTGGAAACAAGTCCACCCATAGATCCACAGGTCAAACACCAAGTTCTTGATGCTCAACAAGGAGGACGCAAATGTCGCGAGACCCCCAACGGTGTACCACTCCCCATGGCCTCCAAAGTGACTTGTTTTTAATTAAAGAGAACAATAGTAAAGTGGATGACTATTACTAAACTTACTTAAACCCCCATCGTATCTCAGAAGACCCCAGAGGTTGATGACTGAGTAGAGGAGGAGGGGCCAAATAAGTGGGTTAATTTTCAACTTTTAAAATGCAATGCAAAAATGTAAACTATAGAAATCAACTTAGAAACAGACAGGTCGCATGTGACAGGTCAACAGCTGTGACTGGGTTGCTCAAATAAGCAAAACAGAGGTGACTGGGTTCAGAAATAGACAAGTCACTTTTAACTGTTGGACATCCTCGACTGGGTTTCTCAAACAGGCCAAACAGAGGTGATTGGGTCGCTCAAACAGGACAAATGCAAGCGACTGGGTCCCTTTTGAATACAAAATAGGTGCAAATTTTTCATGGGAGGCAAGTTGCACTTTACGAGGGTAATTTGTGACCTGGTTCATGGGTTTCAACCCGAAATACATGACTTGGTCACGTGTTTCAACCCGAAAGGCGCGATTCCGGACGGAACTGGAAAATTTTAAAAAAGCAGGTCGACAAAGGCCGATAGGGGTAGGAATTGTTGTTGTATAGGTTCAGATCGGTCGCCTAAGGTTTGATTAGTGATGACTGAGAGTCAAAATAAAATAAACACCTGCAAAACAAGAGGATCGAAAAGGATCGACCCGGTATGGTCGCCAAAACTGTAGTAGGGTTTTCACCCTTGCTACGTGCAAAAGCACCTCCCTTTCGTCAATGGGACAGAAGGGTAGAGTTTGTAATGGAAAAGCTACAACAAACAATAATATTAGTAACAAAAAATATATAAGCAACTAGGATTAAACTAAACAAACAAAAATTATGACAAGTATACCTTCTCATTTTCTTGAAAATGGGTCACCGTGCCCCAAACTTGGAAATGGGCCGCCCCTCCACAGGCTAGTTAGTACGGAGGATGTGTATACATACCAAATGGGAGATGGTGGGGCTATGGAATGATTGAAAAAATTATGTGAGTACTTTTAGAATAGTGGTTTCTCACCGTACTCACAAAACCGAATAATGGAAGAAGGAATAAGTGAGCCTTGTGATGGAGACCTCCACACTATTTTATAGGTTTTTCTATCCTTTTCTCCCTTTTAGGTTTTTGGAACCTTATTTAGGGTTTTAAGCCCTATTTAGGGTTTTAATCCCTTTTGTGGGTTTTAAGTCCTTTTTTGTGTTTTTAGCCCTTTTTGGGGTTTTTAGCCCTTTTGTGAGATTTTTATCTCTTTTGTGAGCTTTTTTGGCCTTTCTTGAGAGAGAATGAAGGTAAACCATAGTTGTGAAGGTTAAAGGTAAGGAAAAATGGTAGGGAAATGATGTATGTATGTGGCTTAGACCACATAGAGTTAGGTGAGAATTTTTTTGCATTAACACTATCTATGTATTGTAATTCATTTTACATGACCATGACTTCAATGAAGTAAAACTTCATCTCATATGTGTTTTATCATAACACACATAGAGGGTATTTCAGAAATCTTGACTATTAACACCCAATAAATGTAGGCTCAAGTATTTCACCCTAGTAGGTAGCTTCCCAAGCTACACTACTCCTTAGTATGTAGTACTATCTACAAAACACATTTTGCTTGTGAAGGACTCTTAGACATACATCTTGCTTCTGTAGTACTAGCCACAATACACTTAGCTTTTGTAATACTAGCCGCAAATTATAATGCTTATCTCAGGATAAACAATAGTTGGATAACACAATCATGTAATAGGTATTCCATGTAATAATGAGCCTATTCTAATGTACCTCAAAAGGTACTCAAACATATGCTTAGTAGCAATCATAAAATACAACATGTTTTCTCAAAGAATAACTAGCTACTTAGACATAGTAGTATCATTTGGATCCAATCCAGAATAAAGTTTCTCTAAAATAGAAACCATGGATTTTAAATCCATCACATACAACATTATACAACAAATGTGTAATAACATGCATAAAGAAAGTCTTATATTTTCTTTCACTATTCAACATTTGTTGATTTCTTGAATATTCTTCTATCTAGAGAAGTTCTTTGTGAGATTGCCATTCTTTGTGATGTTTTGTAAGGCCTTATCACTTTCTCAATTATCCTTCTCTTTATACTGCAGCACCCCAACTACCTCTCCAATGTTAATGTAATTGTAACTTTGAAATGTTTCACTTGTATTTCTTATCTAATATAACCTGATATTTATTCTGGGATTTTCTTGTGTCATGTCATGCCCTGATGTTCCTATAGGGAGGATCTATAATGTAAACAAGTCATGTCAAGTCATTGTGGGTAACCCTCCTATTGTCTAAGGGTTAAAGTCCCCGCAGTTTCGAGGCACTAGGGTTATTAGAATCACCTAGTGAAGTCGGCCCTAGTAGGGTTTTAGTCATGTCGAGAATTATTATAAATAGAGAGGTGACCTCTCTATTTATCACACACTCATCCACACTTAGTTGTAGCACATAGCTGAGGAAGAGAAAGACACTGGGGCAAGAGGAAAGAGCTTACTGATGTTGGGATATTGTCTTACTATTTTTGGGTTTCACTTTGGTGCCGATTCTATCTCTAAGGAAGCTGCGGGGTTTTCTCCATTTATGGTTTCCCCTAGGAAAAAAACTGTGTTCATTATCTCTTGTGTTTGATTGCTGTGCTTGTTGTTCTCTCAGTTTAAAGATCCTAATGTTATGCTAGCTTAATGTTAAAAATCTAACATGGTATCAGAGCTAACCTGAGAAGAAGACACTGTACAACTATGGGAAATAGGGCTTCCTATTTTGTGGATCTCTCTCCACAAATTTTCAGCAAAAGTAGGGTGGAATAACTCTCCTCCCTAGGGTGCATCTTTTTGTCGAAGCAGAATCCAATTATGAGGTTTTTTAGTTTTGGACCTCACACTGCTATCGGAAATTAAGGCTTTTCACAGAAGTGGAATTTTTCAGTGAGCCCAGGCATGGATTTATATCCTCCCCAAAATTGAAGTTAGGGATCAAATTCAAAGCATTTGGTTGGACATAACTCTAGAAAAGCAAAACCCTAATCTGCTCCTGAACCAACACTGCAGGATTTCAGCTCCAAAATACAGATTCGACATCTTGACCTGGTAAGATCTAAATATTTTGTATTTCCATTTGAGGTTATCAGTTAAGATATCTCATCATACCAAGCTTGATGAAAATATTGAGGGAGCTGATAACTTCCGAGCCTGGAAGTATAGGATCTCCTTGGTCCTGGAAGAAAATGAGTTGGACTCCTATATCCATGAGGAGGTTCCAGTCCTAGAGGGAGATGAGGCCAAGGCTTTACATAAGAAAAAGTTGGTTATGGCAAAGAGGATCATTGAAGATTCTATCAAGGATCACCTCATTCCACAGGTGTCCTCCCTCAAGACACCTAAAGCCATGTTTGATGCCCTAACCAAACTATTTGAAGGGAAGAACATCAATCAGAAGATGACTCTGAGGAACCAGTTGAAGAATGTCAAGATACAGAATGAGGAAACCATCCAGTCATACTTCACAAGGGTCTCCTAGATCAAAGAACAACTAGAAGCTGTAGATGAAGAAGTGGAGAATGCAGATATTGTGATGACAACATTGAATGGCATCCCTAGGTCATGGGATTCTTTCATCCAAGGAATATGTGCTAGGAATAAGTTGGTTAAGTTCAGTAGATTGTGGGAAGAATGCTCTCAAGAAGAAGCTTGGACAGAAGCTCGAGAAGAAAAGATGGGAAATGAAGATCAAGCTCTTATAGTACACTCTAAGAGAGGAAGAAGGGAAAAGCATCATCACTAAGGTAAGCATTCTCATCAGAAAGGGTCATCCAAACTTAGATGTTATACATGTAATGAAATAGGACACTTTGATAGAAACCATCCCATGAATAAGAATGGATCCAAGAAGAAAAGGAACTCCAAAATAAAACATCATGCTCACACTACTGAGGATGATGATCCTCCAAGGAAGAGAGTAAAACAAGAAAGTGAAGACTCTTCAAGTGAAGATGAATATGTTATGATATCTGCACTCACGGGAATTGTCACTCATGGAAGAAAAGATTGGCTTATTGACAGCGGGGATTCCAAAAAGATGACAGGTTTCAAGGAATCCTTTGAAAAACTATTCGAACATAATTCACCCCATAAGGTGAAACTTGGGGATGACTACCAATATCCCATAAAAGGTAGTGGTGAATCCTCCTACAAGCTAGACTCTGGAAAGTCTATAAAAATGAAGGATGTCTTGTTTGTACCAGGATTGAAGAAGAATATTCTATCCATATCAGCATTGGATGCAAAAAGTATAAGGGTTGCATTTGTATATGGCCAAGTCATCATGTGGCCAAGAGGAAAGACTACTGATGATGCAATAGTGATTGGAGAACAAGAAGGAGGCTTATACAAGTTGAAGGGCCATCCAGAACAAGCTATGGTCCATGACATAGTAGAGCCAAATGAACTATGGAATAGAAGTCTTGCACATGTGCATTACAGAGCACTACCACTTGCAAGCAAAGCTGTTGAAGGTCTTCCAGAAATTCAAGCAAAACATGAATGGGTCTGCAAAGGATGTGCGAAAGGAAAGAATACAAAGAAGAAATTTCCAAGTAGTGAGAGAAAGGAAAAAGGAATCTTGGAAATCATCCACTCCAATGTATGCGGACCTATGTCATCAAGTTCACTAAGTGGGTATGTATACTATGTTTCTTTCATTGATGACTTTTCTAGGAAGAAATGGATTTACTTCATGAAGAACAAAGATGAAGTGTTCAGCAAGTTCAAGGAATTCAAAGGCTTGATCGAGAACCACACAGAAAAGAAGATCAAGACCTTTCGATTAGATAATGGTAGAGAATTCACATCAAATGAATTCAAAGACTTATGCAAAGAATCAGGGATTAAGAGGGAGTTGTCCACTCCTTACAATCCACAACAGAATGGGGTTGTATAAAGGAAGAATAAAACTATCATGGAAGCTGCAAGAGTAATGCTTCATGATCAGGATCTTCCTATGCATCTATGGGCAAAAGCAACTAGAATAGCGGTGTATGTATAGAACCATACTCCACATAGAGTACTCGAGAAAAAGACTCCTGAAGATGTCTTCTCCGACAAGAAACCAGAAGTCATCCATCTCAGAATATTCGGCTGTCTAGTGTACATATATATACCAAAAGAAAAGAGAACAAAACTAAATCCTTAAGGAAAGAAGGGTATATTTGTGGGATAATCTGAAAGCTCGAAGGCTTATAGAATATACTTCCCAGGATACAAGAACATCGGCATTAGCAGGGATGTAACATTTGACGAAGACACAGCTTACAGTAAATCCAGGAAGAGACCTGCTGAAGAACCCGAAGAATCAGAAGCTCCCAGGATTCATGATACAACCATGAATGAAGAAATTCAAGAAGAAGATCGAGAATTTGAAGAACCAAAAAGACCTATAGATCCACCTTAGGAGAAGAATCCTCACAAGAGGTAACCTTCTTGGGTATGAGAAATTATCCAAGGTGCGGAAAGATATGGGGCTCCAGAAGAAAATCACAGAGAAAGAAAGAGAACCAGATCCTGCTCTGGATATGTAGCCTTACTATGTGATGTTATCAATAAAGAACCTTCCAACTATGAAGAAGTGGTAGAACGAAAAGAATGGAAGGATGCTATGATCGAAGAGTATCAATCGATCATGAAGAATGATGTTTGGGATGTTGTCCCAAGACCAGAAGGGAAGTCAGTTGTAACTTCCAAATGGATCTACAAGATCAAGCATACTGCAGATGGTAGCATAGAGAAATATAAGGCAAGATTTGTGGCTCATGGCTTCTCATAGAAGGAAGGAATTGATTATGAAGAAACCTTTTCTCCTTTAGCTAGATACACTTCCATCAGATCGGTACTTGCTTTGGCTGCAGTAATGAAATGGAAGATACACCAAATGGATGTCAAGACTGATTTCTTGAATGGTGTAGTGGAAGAGGATGTGTATGTAGAACAACCACTCAGTTTTGAGACACATGACAGGGAGTCTAATGTATGTAGACTGAATAAATCCCTATATGGTTTGAAACAGGCACCCAGGACATGGTACGACATAATTGACAGCTTTCTATCCAGTTTGGGCTTTACCAAGAGTAAAGCAGATTCCAACCTTTACTACAAGGTTGAATATGGAAACCCAGTGATGCTTCTACTGTATGTCGATGATCTTTTTGTACCAGGTATGGATGGGCTGATTGCTGATATGAAGAGAAAGATTGTTGCTGAGTTCAAAATGAAGGACTTGGGTATGATGCATTATTTTCTAGGTATGGAGGTGTGGTAGAATGCATATGGAATCTCCCTTAGATAAGGGAAGTATGCAGTAGAGATCCTAAAGAGGTTTGGGACGATGGATTGCAAGGCTATGGCCACACCTATGGCATCAAAACTAAATCTATTGAGTGATGCTTCATCAGAGACAGTTGATGCTACGATGTATCATCAGATGATTGGGTCCTTGATGTATCTGATGAACACGAGACCAGATATTTGCTTTGCTATGAAAACCTTGAGCCAGTTCTTGACATATCTGAGACATGTTCACTTGATTGCTATAAAGCATATTTTTAGGTATCTGAGGGGTACAATTAATTATGGGCTCAAGTATGAGCGAATCAGAAGATTAACCTAGAGGGTTATGTTGATTCAGATTGGGAAGGTAGTGCCATCATTAGGAATAGCACTACAGGTTTCTACTTTAGTATGGGATCAGGTGTGATCTCTTGGTTTAGTAGGAAGCAATCCTATGTGGCACCGAGTATAGCTAAAGCAGAGTATGTCATAGCTTATTAAGCTAGTTGTGAGGCAGTATGGCTGCGGAAGCTACTGTTTGATTTATTTGATCTCCATATGGATGCTACTTGTATACATTGTGACAACCAGAGTTGTGTGAAGTTGTCGGAGAATCCAGTGTTCCATGACAAGTCAAAGCATATCGAGATCAAGTATCACTATGTCAGGGATATGGTGCAAAGGGGAGCAATGAAGCTCCAGTATGTTGCGATGGAGGCACAAATAGCTGATGTGTTGATGAAGCCATTGGCTAGGGTGAAGTTTGAGTACTTTATGGAGAAGCTTGGCGTTCTCCAGATCGAGGTTTCCTCCAAGGGTAAGTGATGAGACCCATAGCCATTCTGACATGGTGAGAGTATTGGTTCCTTCCATGGAAAGATATAAGGGCTGAGCCATTCTGTCATGGTGAGGATTAGTTCCTTCCATGTCAGATATGAGTGCTGAATCCGTGAGCCATTCTCACAAGTAGGTCAGATGTAAGGGCTGAGCCATTCTGTCATGGTGAGGATTGGTTCCT
Source organism: Pseudotsuga menziesii (assembly GCA_001517045.1). NCBI lineage: Eukaryota > Viridiplantae > Streptophyta > Pinopsida > Pinales > Pinaceae > Pseudotsuga > Pseudotsuga menziesii. The sequence goes on from LPNX010762474.1 coordinate 216,636, forward strand.
CCCATGTCAGATATGAGTGCTGAGCCATTCTGATGTGACTGTAGGATTGGTTCCTACATGATCAGAAGTAAGCGCTGAATGCCATTCTAGGAATGGAGGCGCCTGGTCAGTTACCAGGTAGCTCAGTCTGGGACTAGGGGCCATTCTGATATGACTATAGGATTGGTTCCTACTTGATCAGATGTGAGTGCACGCCCTTTCAAACATGCATGTTGGATTGGTTCCTCGCATGTGTCGGATGTAAGTGCAGAGCCCTTTTGAACATGCATGTTGGATTGGTTCCTCGCATGTGTCAGATGTAAATGCAGAGCCCTTCTGAACATGCATGTTGGATTGGTTCCTCGCATGTTTTGGATGTAAGTACAGAGCCCTTCTAAACATGCATGTTGGATTGGTTCCTCGCATGTGTCAGATGTAAGTGTAGAGCCTTTTTGAACATGTATGTTGGATTGGTTCCTCGCATGTGTCAAATATAAGTGTTGATCCTTTTTGAACATGCATGTTGGATTGGTTCCTCGCATATGTCAAATGTGAGTGCTGGGCCTTTCTGATGTGATTATAGGATTGGTTCCTATATGATCAGATGTGAGTTCTAGATGTGCATTTCTGACGAGTAGGTTAGATGTAAGTGCTGGGCAGGTCATTCTGACTTAAGTGTTAGATATAAGCACTGAAGAAGACCTACATGGAGGCTAGGCCTACAACCAACATGAAAAAGGGCTAGCTCTGTAGAAATTCCTATGACGAGAAGAATCATGAGATAGAACCTATGAAAATTCAGTGTTGATGATCCAACAGAGATGATCTAGATCAAGGGAAGATCCAAATCCAGAGATGATTCTCCAGAGATGATCCAGATCAAGGGATGATCCATATCCAGTGATGATGATCCAAATCGAGTGATGATCCATATCCAAAGATGAAGATGATGTGAAGATGAAGATGAATTGAAGATGAAGATGACTTGAAGATGCAGACGATGAGATGATCCAGAGAAGAAGACCAATGATGAAAATTGTGTCGAGAGAATTCCTTCCTAGTTAAGAGGGAGTGTTAATGTAATTGTAACTTCGGAATGTATTCACTTGTATTTATTATCTATTGTAACCTGATGTTTATTTCGGGATGTTATTGTGTCATGTCATGCCCCGATGTTCCTATCGAGAGGATCTATAATTTAAACAAGTCATGTCAAGTCATTGTGGGTAACCCTCCTATTGTCTAAGGGTTAAAGTCCCCGTAGTTCCGGGGCACTAGGGCTATTAGACTCACCTAGTGAATTCGGCCCTAGTAGGGTTTTAGTCATGTCGGGAATTAGTATAAATACAGAGATGAAATATCTATTTATCACACACTCATCCACACTTAGTTGTAGCACATAGCTGAGGAAGAGAAAGACACTGGGGCAAGAGGAAAGAGCTTACTGCTGTTGGGAGATTGTCTTACTATTTTTGGGTTTCACTTTGGTGCTAATTCTATCTCTGAGGAAGTTGCAGGGTTTTCTCCATTTATGGTTTCCCCGAGGAAAAACACCGTGTTCATTGTATCTTGTGTTTGATTGCTGTGATTGTTGTTCTCTCAGTTTAAAGATCCTAATGTTTTTCTAGCTTAATGTTAAAAATCTAACATCCAAGAGGTTTAACTATTCTCTGACAGTCCAAGCTATAGCTCTTCTTGAGTATCAATAGTCTCTGAGACTTTGACCATGTCTCTACTCATGTGGATTCTCTCCACAAGGTATCACAACCCTTGGATGCCTCATTCATGTACCATGACTAATTGAAGGGGAATTTATTTCTTGCCTACTGTGAAGACACTACAATAATCCTTCTTCATCTGGAGGAGTTTTTTTGTATTATACCAATCCTGTCTCGAACATAGGATTAGTAAGAATGCTATCAATGCTACTCATTTGTGGATATGCACCATGTCTTGAATATAACTAAATATAAACCTCAAAAATATTTACTGCTTTTCAACATTCTCTATCTAGAGAAACACATGTGATCTTCCTCGATCAGTATACTATTTAGATTTCATATATCTTTGAAACTCTATTTCACTTACCAAGACATATCCGAGTCCACATACACTTGTACCAAGTAGGTATCACAACAAATGATTTGTACATGTCTATGCAAAAACTGCAAAGCATATAATAGATCCTAGGACCCGTGACTAACCGAATACATCTCAACTAACTCGATTCCTCCAAATATGAAATAAGAATTATAAAATTTCATATTTATCTTCATATGTGTGGCCATGGATTTGTAGTCCATCATCCTGAAACTATTTAGGATCTTTTACTGCACATTTTCCTTAACTGAGGAAAAATCTTTGTTTGGTGATTGCCACACCACTAGTCATAAGAATAAAAAAAATATTCTTAAATATTGCTCTTATCTTCCTTCTGAATTATGAGCATCATGTAGGTATCCATTTTTATAGGAGGTACATTAACTAGTTACAATGGTTTTTTAGGATCCATCGAGATTAGAAACTCCCCCTCACCATGTGAATGTGAGAATCATAATTTGGGTCCTCCATCATGAAGAATTCATACTCATCTATGTCTAAACCTCTTCTTGACACATGAATGCAAATAAGACAATTTAATTATCTTCAAGATTCTTTACATCTATCAAAATAGGATTAGGGATTCTATTCTGACTTTTTCCTAACACATAGGAACCTCCCGATATGCTACAAGAAGCTTCTTTCTTGACAACATCTCATTCTCTTTTAGGACCAGCCATCATAATTTCTCTTCATTCAATAGATGTCATTTTTATTATAGGTCAGGACATATAGTTTTTCTCTACAAGCCAAATTCAATCAAGTTATTAACAACCTTTCACCAGTCATTTCAATAAAATGACAAACAACATATACTAACATGCAAAACATTCTAACCATTGTTTTAGTATAACCATATCTCACAAATTTTAATCACATGAATACCTCAATGTATTTGCAATGGTTCATATAGTTATGTACACATTAAATCAATGTTTCAACATGACCTCATTCATATTTCATGTAATTTTTTGGAGTCTTATATTTAGATCTCATGAAGATTTATGAAAACCCTTATTCTTCTTAACATGATTTTTCTTATTTACCAATAAAATAGAAATATTGTAACATATGCTTTTAATAATGTTTATATCATAACATCATTCCTAATCCCAAGAATATAGATTGTAATGAAACAAAATATGATTTTATAAAAGCATATGATAATCAAATAACCATGCAGCCCAACATTCATATCTCATGAATCAATCATGCAACTCAACATTTTTATCTCATGAATAATCATGCAACTCTATATTCATATCATTATGAAAAATCATGCATTCTCTATATTCATATATTATGAACAATCATGCAACTCTATATTCATATTTTATAAAGCAATCATGCATGCTTTATATTCATATCTTTTGAACAATCATGCAACTCTATATTCATATTTTATAAAACAATCATGCATGCTCTATATTCATATCTTATGAACAATCATGCATGCTCTATATTCATATTTCATAAAGCAATCATGCATGTTGTATATTCATATCTTATAATTTTTTTTATTTGTCAATAAAGGAAAAACAATCAACATATATGCTTGCAATTCCTAATCTTGAGAATAAAAATCTCTATATGACTGTAATGAAAACATTCAAAAGCATATAGATTTAAATAGCATATAATAAAAATTTTGGGTACTTAACTTTTATTGTTTTGCATGCTCCCTCTTGATCTCTTCTTCCTTGCGGAGATTACTGGAGTCCCTCGATCTTGATCTCTTTGCAAATTTGAGTGCATGTAGCTAGTAAATCTCAACATAGAGAAACTGGATCCCATGCAACCTAGAGTGATATCTCTTCTTCAAGGAATACTTCTTCCAACGATCATCCTTTTCTTTGGATGAGATATTAGCTCTATCAGGATCTCATTATACACAAGATCAATTGAATAATGATAATATCCAAACCATAGATCATGGGGTTATTCCATCAATTCGTCCACTTTGGTAAAATGGTCATAACACGAATCCTGAGAATTTAATCTTCAAATACCTAATCGTATGTCTCAAAAAGTTGTGAATTTTTGAAATCTGCTCTTTGAAAAGCTAAATAATCGCATTTTGGAAGTGGGTTTTAACCATTTTGTTTGATTCCTCATGGATTGATCATAATTTATCCACTGAATTTGTCTCCTGAAAAGTGACGAAAATGGTGCATATTGATCTTAAATTCTCCCTGCATTGGATAGAGGCTCCTCAGTCACTGAGGTCACATAGGCATATAGATCATGCTGCTTAAGAATTCTTATCACCCTCTCCTTCCATGTGTTGAATTTGGAAGCACCTTCAAGTTGATCTTTTGGTCGGAAGGATATTGATGCCAATGCTTCAATCTCTTTCTCAATGCTTCAAGATCTATGGAGGCTTTAGTTGCTTGCAAAAACTAAGCTCTTGCACGCCCTTTCTCTAATACCATGTTAGTGTTTGAGCAAATATGAAGAAACTTGAACTTTAAAACTTTAATCCACAATTTCATTGCAGATAGATCTCATAAATAATCCAAAGACACAAATAAATCAAACCACAAAACACAAGATATACCCTGAGAAAACCCACTGATTTAGAGGATAAACAACCCAACAAACAATATTAGAGTATGATTGATAATCGATATATAATTATTACAACACAATAGCATATTGTTTTTTTGCGAGAGAAAAAGAGAGGAGAGATCAAATGGAACACTATGTTTGTCTTTCCATGTGCATAATACTTTAATAACAAGCCAAAAACGGTTATACAAAGAAGGTAGTGAATATTTTCATGCTTCAGTAACTTGTTAACAATGAGAACATTGTCTCATCTTCAACCATTCACCCCCACATACTTGGTGTCAAGTTGGCACTTCATAATTATCTCCCACACTGAAGATATGCACCCTCCATTAATTCATTGAGCTTAACTACATCTAACTCAGTTGTTAACTGAATGAAATGAATTGAACTGAATGGAACTGCATGTAACTGAATGGAACCGAATGGAATTACATGTAACTAAATGTAACTAAACAAAACCGAATGTAACTGAACACAACTGAATGTGTGTTTCTCCATCAGTGTCATCTTCAACAACCACTTGCATAAATTAAGGAGTTGATTCCTTAATTAACTGAACTTGTTTTATCACAACTAAGACTCAACTGATGTCTTATTAATTCGAGTTCACTTAGTGGCATACATGGGAAATTCAAATTCTCTCTCCATCTCTGTGCTCATATTAATTTTCTCTGCATGGTCATGTTTTGATCAATTATATATGTCATACTCGTAAGAATTGTTTTGAACCTATGATCATATGTATTACCTTGGGTCATATAGTCACATGCTAAAGTAAATCACTCTATGGGTAGCTAATCTCAAAAGGATACTTGTATCATGTTGACCATGACTAGCCATACATCACATAGTATATCCTTGAGACTTAATACAACATAAGTCATGTGAACTTAATGCACCATAAGTTTCATACTTGATACAACATAAGTCTCAGACATTAACATAAGGTCATGATATTAACCATAACATCCTATTACAATCGTCTCTCATGAATAGGACTTGATCAAGGTCCTAGCTTGATACAACACAATCTCTTTAACTTAACACAATAATTTAGTGAACTTAATACAACATAAGTTTTGGACTTGACACAATAAGTATCATGGAGAGGATTTGAAATTAATACAACATAAGTTATGAACTTGACACAATAAGTCTCATGGAGGATGATTCCCAATGCTGTACATCTAAAAAATCAGTTAACTAATGAGGGTAGGTGAACAAAGGTGCCCACAGTCCATTAAATCATGAAAAATGGTGCTAGGATAACTGATTGTGATCTAACTGATGGTAACTAGAGCATAACTAAACATAATTGATTGCCTATCATGCTTAATTGAAGGAGACTGCTGGTGGCACTCACAATTATTTCCTAAATCATAGGGATTGGTACCTAGGTCACCTAAACTTATGCAATCAAGTGCAATAAGTGGCAGATGTCCCCTAGGTGTGTCCTCCATACACCAACGGAGTGATTAAGACCTACAAAGCCAGGAAAATAGACAATTAGACTATGTGGTCAAAATAATAAATTTGTAGCTAAAGAGGGAACATAGAGTACATATTTGAACACTCCATGTTTTAACTTTATTGAACCCCTTTCTTTAGCTTGAATTTGAGTGTCATCACCCATGTGAATACTTGGACCATTAGTAATTTAAAATGAAGAGAATGATCCTTTGGATGCAACCATATGATTGGAGGCTCCTGAATCAATGAGGAAGGCATGTGGTTTTGAACATATAGTCTTCAGTGCATGACATATCTCATCATGATCTTCAGCCTTTTCTCCATATTCAGCCTAATTCCTTGTTCCTTCAGGGATTACAATGTTGTAATGCTTAGAGATTTTTTCCATCTAAACAATGGTCTTATTCATACAATACTTTTATGTATGGTTTTCTTTATTACAGTAAGAGAAATTTCCCTAGTCAGACCTTTAATGTTTGTCCTTCCTAGATCTAGAGGCTTCATCTGATGGATAAAACTCATATTTAGGTTCAAGTTCAGTGTTTATTTTATATTTACCTTTCTGCTTCCTTCTTGATTCTGCATTCCTTGTGTCACCAACTAAGAGAGCATGATTTAGAGAGGCTCTGAGATATCCCATTTGTATCATCTTGTCTTGTTCTTGGATTAGATACTTTGTGAAGGAATTAATTGATGGAATTCACCATTTAGGAGTAGTGAGTCTCCCAGAGTGAAAGGTATATACAAACATTGAAAATTCTAAGCCAAGTTTGCTCAGTATGGAGAGAACCAATTTCTCATCCTTCTTCTTGATCCTGCATTGCATGGCCGGTGATTTGAATTTTGAGAAAACATGTTGTATAGTTTTGAAGTTACTGGGACGTAGTTGTATCAGCTCATTCTCTAGGATATGGCCCCTCAGATCATCATGTTTTCCAAACAAGGATTCAAGCTTATCCCATACTTCTTTTGGAGTCTTGAGTCCATCAACATGGAACAACAACTCCCTGGAGATGTGGATGCACATGTAGCCAAAATATTCATCAAGCCTATCTAGATGATTCGATTTTTCAATATATTGTCAGGGTTTGAATCCTCTTCCCATGTTCATCCTGTAAAGACCTTTGTTTATTAAGGAAATCTGGATATATTTCCTCCAATCAAGGTAATTGAAAGGTGTAAGGATTCTGGGAGTCAGAGTTGCTGAATTCTCCATTTCACAGCTATATTGAGAAACAATTGTTTAGAAATTATTTGAATGTACGTGAAAAAACACTGTGAAACAAATAAATTCAAATTAATTTAGCTCAAACACCCTTCACTTTGATATGTGCACTTTCTCAAAGTACATCACACTTGGATAGAATTCTCTAGACAAAATCCAGAGGGAGCAATGCAATTATTCCAAGAATTATGTGGAAACTCAATGGCTTTTGGTGCATCAATGGAATTTTTTGAGGTTCGAGGTAGGCATGGATAATTTCTCCGATACCATGTTAAATTCAATGAAGCATAGGATCATTAGCCTGGATGAATTCAAATGAGAAGATAAGGTTGCAGAAGAGAAGGAAGAATTTAGCATAGACTAATCAATTACTCATGGAAAAATTGTACACACATAGAGAAAAAATTGGAATAATATGATTATATTCATGAATCAGTAATTAATATATAATACAATGGTTATAAATAGGATAATTATGATTCCTAATATATGATTCGAATCTACCAACCTGGACTAACTCCGAAGATAACTTAGTGTAGGAATATCACCACTGGAGCTCACTAATACAACTCTCGATAACTAACTTAGTCTACAATCAATTAAATAATGGGGGTAGGTGAACAAAGGTGCCCAGACTCCCTTAAATCATGCAAACTAGTGCTAGGCTAATTGATTTTGATCTAACTATTGGTAATTGGAGCATAACTGATTACCTACCACAATCAACTGAAGGAGACTACTGGTGGCACTCAGAGTGGGTTCTTACATGATAGGAATTTGTCCTTGGGGAACCTAAACTCATTCAATTAGGTGAAGTAAGTGGTTGATGCCCCCTAGGTGCATCCCCCATGTACTAGTGGAGTGATGAATACCTCGTAAGCTAGGAAAATAGATAGTTAGACTATGTGGTCAAAGGAAGGATTAATAATAATTCCAACAAGCATATTATAAATAATACAAATACTTATCTTTTATTGTTTTGTGGGATCCCTCCTGATCTTTTCTTCCTTGCAAATATTCTGAGATTCCTTCTTTATTCACTACACCTTTAAACTCTAGAAAACTGTTTGCATGCACTAGGCAGCGAGTCTCTGCATGGGAAATAAGAATCCTATTAAACTAAGAGAGAATTATCTTCCACACCGATGGAAATACTCCTTTTGAACATCCTTTTCCTTGGATGTTTTATTTTTAGAAGGTTCACCTCCTTCTACAGTGGTGGATGCATGAATCCTTTATTCATTCTTCATCCTTGTGTGGCACTCTCATGAAAAGTGGCCCTTCTTTTGACAATGGAAGCATCAAATCTTTTATTTTTCAAACTCTTTATCGAACTCCTTCTTCTTTGCATGAAAGAACTTCTTGGGAGCGAATCGATTTATCATGTTCTTAATTCTTTCCATGAGGGGAAGATTCTCCTCTTTGGTGCACACTACTTTGCTTTAGATGTACCCTCTTCTTGAATGCAATCATGCCACATCCTCTTGAAGTTGGTTTATAGTTCTTGGATGTTTACCACAACCATAAATGTCTCCCATGCAGATGGAAGACCATCAAATGGTTTGAAGAATATCTTATTCTTCCGTTACTACTCCAAATTAGCAAGCTTGGTTCTTCTCAAAGATGATGCACCCTGCTTGGATCTGGGATCCTCCACCACTGTGAACACATACCCATATAGGCCATATTCCTCCAATATTTCCAATACCCTCTCCTTCCATGTGTTGAATTTTGGAGCACCTTTAAGGCGATCTTCCGGTTAGATGGAGATCGATGTCATGGATCCAATGTTTTGATCAACTTCTCAATATCGTTTAGGATTTAGTTTGTTGCCCAAAACTAAGCTCCTTCACGCCCTATGATCTAATACCTTGTTAATATTGTGAGAAAATGTGGAGATATTTGAACTTTAAAACTTTTATCAATCATTCAATGCATATATGGATCTCATAAAGCAAATCAGACACATAAATCATTCAACCATATGAGACAAGATGTACCCTAGGAAAACCCTCTAAATATAGAGGATGGAAAACCAAACAATTGTTTGAGTATAATAGATATACTGGCAGAGCATCATTTACAACACATTAGCATATTTCCCGATAAGAGATATCAGCACACTAGTAGAGAAGAGAGATCCACAAAAAATTTGTAATGAATTTTCCAAATACACAACACTTTAATAACAAGTCAAAAGTCATGCCATGCAATATTTTCCTAACTCTAGTGCACACATGCACTTCAATTTTGAATTTTCCTTCAAGGGTACCAAGTTATCTCCTAGGATTGCACTCCATGCACAAGATATGCACCTGTTCTTCAATCAGGGTCTTTAACTGAATGATAACTGGATTGAATTTATCTCAATCTTCAACTGAATGCATGCCCACTAAGTTAGGGGGCTAATTCAAAGTTATAGTATTTCACCTGTAGTGCCATCCAAGAAAAACACTTATTTACTATTATTAACTTTTCATGGATCTTTTTAGTTAACTAAATGTTGATCACTTAGTTAACAGAGTATCTTAACTTTCATGAGTGCTTCACTCTTAGTGTCATCCATGCAAAACATTTGCATGGGCCACTGTAAGTTTCTTTTAATTAATTGAAAGACATAAGCTTTAACTGAGGCACTAATTGAGGCATTCATATTTAATGAAATATTTACAACTGCAACATACGTAGCTATCTTTAGGAAATTCAAATTCTCTCTCTCTCTCTCTCTCTCTCTCTCTCTCTCTCTCTCTCTCTCTTTATCTCTTTATCATTTATCATTTACTGCATGGTCCACATGTGTATTTATTTATCCATCTTATCATATTATACTCGGAAGAATTGTCACACATATTGATGATCATATATATTACCCCGGACTATATTATCATGTTATAAATTAATTCACTCTAAAGGTGACTAGTCTCTAAAGGAGACTTAATAGCTTTATCCATTTCGAATGACTATGGTTAGTAATATATCACATAGTATCACCACATTACCAAGTGAATCGTGCCACCTAAAAAAATTGAGGTCCACCTGAATGAGTATCCATTTTTTGGATGACTTCATTAGGATCATGAATTGATACAACACAAGTCTCCAATATTGATACAACACAAGTCTCCAATATTGATACAACACAATACCATCTCTTTTTAAGGAGATCCATCTCCTAGGGTACTTTCTATGAGAATCATTGACTTGATACAACACAAGTATACAATATTAATACAACACAAGACTTCAATATTGATACAACACAAGACCATAGTACTAGCATCCCACATCAACACATGAGGATATAGATAGGACTTGATACTACATAAGTACCGACTTGATACAACACAAGTCTGGAGAATGACTCCTGATGTTGTTCAAACAAAAAAAAGTACATACTCAATGGTTGTACAATTTTGATTACCAAATCAAAGGGTTTGATGGAAAATTTAAAGAAATAATCGACAGTCTCAAATTCATGCAATATAATATAAAGGAAACTAGCAAAAAAAAATGACACAAGACATTATATAAATAATGTTTCATCTATTAAAAAAATAGTATAGATGATGGTACACACCTTGGTATTGGATGATCTAGATTTGATATTTTAAAGACAATCCAAGGGACGATAATTGTTCTCCTCTATTGCTCCACTCCCAGCTGGAGGATATGGTATGAAATTCAAAGCTGGAAAAATAATGATATAAATCTCTCTCTCTATCGGTGTGTGTGTGTGTGTGTGTGTGTAGTCCAATGTCATAACGCTACATGTGATGGATGCATATGATGGATGAAATTGAGGGATTTATTTAAAGGAAAGGATGCATACATATCTTATAACTAGCTCCATTGTGAATAATCAATTATCATTAATGAATTAGTAGGGTGTTGGAATAATCAAAACCCATTCCAATAGTTAGGATAAAATAATTAATATTGTTGATTAATTTCCTAGGTGCTACACTAGCTGGTTTGCATCCACTTGCATTGATGTGGTCAAACTTGCCAAAACTGCCTCCTAGAGTGCTTTGTAAAGATCCTAGATAATATATTCCAACTAACAGACTACCTAGTTTAGTAAGCACACATTCCATCCTATTTATCCATAGTTTCCAGCTTTTTCTGTAGTTTTAAGGCAAAAGGTAAAGCTAGTTTTAAGGTAGGCTGCCTTGTTTTTTGCAACAAATCACCTTCCTTATTTTCCTCATCTAAAAGAATGATAAATTCAACTTTCCTTCAATTATCATATTTACGTATTCATTCAGAAAATTTGTGAGCATCTTGATTGGTTTGGAAAGTGGTTTATGCACTTATGGGGGATTTTGACTAGTTTAGTAAGCCTGCTTTTGTACTGATTTGAATAGCCTCTTTATGCTTTCAAATAATTGGATTATTTACATGGTGAGAAGCCTATATCTATTTAATTATGTCTGGTGTAAATTAATATGAACACCAATTTGTGTTAGTCAACATATTCAGTCTCCTTTTGACTATTTCTTGCATAGTTTTCAAGAAATTTTGTGAGTTCAATTGATATAAGCTTGGGATTAATTTCCACATGGTATCAGAGCCTTGGTAGCTTGATTTTTATCCTCTTCTAATTTCTTTTGCAGGTTCAAAATCACTCACTAGGAGCGCATTTTGTTTGTTCAGGGGCATAGTTGCTGAAGAATGGATCAATCTCACCAAATCATCTTGAATCCATTCAACTATTTCGAATGGAAGGAAAGGATCGATATTTTGATGAGGAGTAAAGGCCTCTATAGAGTGACCATGGAAACTAAATTTGAGCCTAATCTAGGTTAATAGAACATGAAATGGCATAATAGGAGAGATGAAGTGAATGGTCTCTTATGTCTCAACATTTCCAGATACCTTCTATTTCATATTGATGGATTGTTATCTCCAAATGAAGTATGGGTGAAGCTTCAAAATTTATTTTGGAAGACAGACAAGATGAGGGGTCATCAACTGGAGAATGAGCTGATTTCATTGAGTCCAAGCAACTTCAAATCCTTGAAAGTCTACTTCTCCAAATTCAAATGACTGGTTTTGCAGCTAAAACAATGTGGTATTGATAAAGAACTTGAACAACTAGTCTTGGCCATCCTTTCGAAGCTTGGCCTTGACTACTCAGTATTTGTTTCGACCTTCCATGCCATCAACTTGACAAATTGAAACTGGAGGATGCCTTCACTAGTAGGTTTAATGGAATCCTTGACTTAGGAGCAAGACAAATTGGTTTTGATGGGCACCATAGAACCTTCCAAAGATCAAGATTTGGTTGTTGGATATTCCAAGTTTTATTCCAAAGGTAAGAATACGGATAAGAATCCTCCAGATAAAAAAGGGGATAAGTCCAAGTCTCATGAGGAGTCCTCAAACTCCAAGAAGATGAACTTTCAGAAGAAAAAAGGTAAAGGTGAAGGAAGCAAGTGCACATACTATGGTAAAGGTTTTCATCCTGAGAGCTCTTGCATGAAGAAGCATATCTATATGATGACTCAACTCTTGTATAAGAACAATATATCCATTCCTAGTGACGCAAAGAAGAAGGAAGGAGGATTCAGTTTCGAATACAAGGAGAGAGTTCATGCCCTGGTTGTAAGAACTTGTTGCACCTGCAACAATTTCCCAAAATTCTAAAAAATTTTAGGATCCTCGTTTACTTTGAATAAGTTGGTTTTCTTCCTGGTTTTAATTTGGTGACTTCTGGTCTATGGATTTTTTGGAATGTTTTACAGTACTTTGAATTGCTATCAATCGATCAGTTTTTTTCCTCTAATGCTGGGAAGAATCCCATCCTTGATCGAACTCATCGTTGTTTTGCATATCTTTCAAAACCGTTTTGAATCGGGAGTTAAGTATATTTGACTGTCCGTTGTTGCGGGTGGTTTTCAATTCTTCACCATGCGGATGGTTTTTGATTGCCCCGCCGTTGCGGGTGGGTTTCGATTCTTTGGCATTTCGGGTGGTTTTTGATTCTTCATCGGAGGGGTTGAGTTATCCCTCATCCGACGTTGCGGACAGATCTTCACTTTTGGCGACCGCTGTTACGGATAATTTTGGGCTTTGAATTTCTCTCACCCTCCGAGTTGCGTTTTGTTTTTCTCCCAGCCGTGTATCGGACCCCTGTTTCTACCGTTGTGGGCGGAGTTCAACTTATCAATATCCGCCGTTTCGGGGGAGTCCGGGTTCTTGGTCTCCGATCTCGGTCCTCGCCGACGCCCGATCATTGTGATTCAAACGTTCTATTTAACCGTTGCGGGTGAGTTGGTGCTGGGGACCGTCCGCCGTTGCGGACGGTCTGGGGTTCTAGCTGCCCGAATCAGATTTGGTTTCGTGGCCGATTTTAGAGCTCTCGCACGTGCGACTCTTTTATATATATGGGGGGCGGGGGTTTGGATTTTTTATTGTTATTTTGGGCCCGAGCTGTCGCCGTCCTCTCCGCGCTGTCGATCCTGCAAACTTTGTGGAGCTCCGTGCTTGTACCTGCGTCCAGGTGTCGGTTGGAATCTCAACCGTTGTCGCCTCACCAGCTGCGCATTACTGCCAGGTAGGCTCGGTATCGCCATACCTCTTGCTATTCAAGGTTTTTGATTGGGTGATGTTTGCTTTGGTGGGGGTATTGCTAGGTTTGTGCCCTCATTTCCCATTCTGCCTGTGCACGGAGTTTTTTCTCCCGCGGCTATGTGCCATAGTCATTTTTCTTATGTTTTGCACCCGTATTGAGATTTCCCGGTTAGGTTAACTAATATCAGTTAGGGGGGAGGGGCGTTTTTCCTTTAAAAACCCGCATAAAATCTTTTTCTTGACCTCGGCCATATTATTTCACCCGCGCGCAGTGGATGAAGGTGGTGCAGGAGGCCGTTATGCCGCCTGCACCTGTCTTCCCCTTGTGATAATGAGTTTCAGAGGTAGTTTGCACAGTTTTCTTGTGGTTTAAATGGTTCCGCCGTTAGTCGTTTTTTCCATTTTCTCGGTTTCAAGTCCCAGCCTCTTGCCCGCGCCGTCCCGTGCAGTCCAGCATTTCTTGTTGCTCTGAAAACCTAGGAGGTCAAAAGGGGATGTGCTGTGGTGGTGGTTTTCTTTTTACGGATATCTTGGATAGTGGTTATGGGGAGAGCGACGTGTGCAGAAAATCGATGCTAATGCCTACAACATGTTGTTGAATTGATGTAATTAGCTTCTGCGGGCATCATTTTGGTCGAAGTGTTTGATGAAGAAATCCTAGGCGGCTAGCATAATTTTAATATTCTCCCCCTCCCGTTTTCTTTCGTTATGCAATAGTTCACCCTAATGATTTGTGGGATAGTTATATTTGCACCTTGCGTTGGAAATACATAAATTTGCTGTATGAATTGTTATCATGGAAAAAATTGGCATACTGTGAAATAATATAGATTTAATACCAGCCAAATCATGATTGATCAAGTTGTAGTATCATACAGTAGAAGGACATTGCTCATTATATTGCAGTAGTGGACTGAGTCTATTTCGTGCAGGTAGTTCTGATAGTCAGACATGGCTTGGGTTGTGCATACATGCATTGGTTCCTTTTCTTGCTTGCACATTAACATAGGATAATAGCACACTGCACAGTATTGCATGCTAGTTCAATTCTTCATCCTGAAGGGCTTATGTATTAATTTCATTACAGTCATGATACACTTGAGAAAGAATAAACTGCTACACAATGTTTGCAAATTCGAATTGCTTAATGTCATAATGTTATACATGGAAGGAAGAACTTACAATGTCCAAAAGGCAGAAAAAGAAGGCCCCTATGGCCGAAGAACAATCAGCAATAGAGTTCGTCACACAAACTGAATATATCTATGAGGACACCCAGTGTGTCTCGAGTGTTGAACCTAAGTATAAATGGGGCGATATACACAAACTAATTTCCCACAGGGAAGTCCCAGACATGGGTCTCGAAGAGGAGCCCATTTATGCCAACATAGAAAAATACGCCATCATGAAGGTGGCTACCAGACCAAAGCTGTTCCCATGCTCTGATGTTATGAGATGGATTCTGCCCCACACAAACAACAACACAATGCTTATTGGAAATGTCGAAGGTCAGGGCTATGCTGCATTTAGCCCAAGATACATGGCGCTGGCTTACCACCTGCCAGAGCCTCAAGTCTTCTTGTCAAATGATTGGTTGGATAACCTCAGGATGGATTTAGTAGAAACCCTGAAGAGAATGCTCTTGCCAGGAAATCTTTATCGACACAGAGCAACCGAAGATTATGATACAGCGAGCTTAAGAGCTCCTTACAAGTTTATAGCTCTGATGCTAAATCGGATCTTTGGTAGAGCCAATGTTAGACTCTTCAAATTGGAGTGGATACCCCTTATGTTCCATGTGGTGACAGAAGGAACAATCTTCAACTGGGCCAGCCTCATGTCAAGCAGTCTCTCTTCTTGCGTAGCTGCAGCCTTGGGAGGAGGAGAAGCCCGGAAAAAATCTGAATTCTATATGAGTTCCTTTTTGATAGACTGCATACTATGCAACCAGCCTTTCCCTGGTCTCCGGTGTGCCTGGGATAGGGAAATAATGCCTGTATATGCAGCTTACAAACCACTGTGGGCTCATCAATACCACAGTTATTACAGAGAAGTATGTGAGCATTTCATTATGCCACTGTACAAGCTTATCTTCCGGACGGAATGTGACTGCATGTCGGAAGAGGCTATGCAGGTAATAGAGGAATATGGAGATTATTTCCTGACAGAAAACGGGATGTATCTTAGAATGTATGGAGGATCAAAGACACCCTATCTGCTGCCAAAATATGAAACGGATTATATAATCCACAAAGAGGCGCTCAGATAAGTGTTCATTGACGGAGTTGGTCATTTCTTGTTCCATCATAAGAAGGCTGCATATCCCCCTTTACCATTCAAGTTAGGCAGCTGCAGATTCGCCAATGTGAAACAAGCTGTGGAATTTATAGAGGAACTAGGGAAGTTCCATTTTGGGGAGATGCCTTTCCGGTGAAATGACACTCAGGGTAAAGTGGCTGAGCACTGCAAGAAGCATAAAGTGTTCTTTGAATATACCCATCATTACGATAAGGATGAATCTGTTTTTCGGAGAGCTCCAAACATGACGGCACTCAGCAAAAGATTCAAACCAAAGAACCCCACCAAAGGTGGAAAAGGGGCAGAGCAGGCCAAAGCTGAACAAGCCAGAGTTGAAGAAGCAGCCAAAAGGATAAGGGAGGAAGCTCAGAGGATGGAAAATGAGGCTGCAGAGTGGCTGCAGAAGGGAGAAGAAGAGAAAAGGAAAGCTACCCAAGAAGCAGCTGAAGCAGCCAGAGAGAAATAAGAAGCAGCTAGGTAGGCAGCTAAAGAAGCACAGAGAAAACTAGATGAAGAGCTCCAAGAACAGGAGGCTAAAAAATTAAAGTTGACACAACAGCCAGCCTCTGAAACATCAGCAGGGCAAAGTCAGGAAGAGGAAAACCTTGAGGAGCAGACCCTTCAAGTACCTACTATCATCACTCCCATGACCCCTGTGCTCTAGCTAGTTCCCTTCGTCCAGCAAAAAGGGAAAGAAGTCCCGGACTTCAACACTGTCTATTACAACAGGGCCACCAAAAGAATCATGAGGAGGACAAAAAAGAAGGTGGAGGCAAAAGATTTATCAGGAAAAATGGTCACAGATACAGTAGTCATGCTAGGGACAGACAAATATCCCATGCTCACGATAAGAGCCGGGGCTGCACTAATTGATGCCTCCGCTGATAATATAAAGAAGGTGATGATTGAATTAGAATCAGAAAAGAAGACCACTGCTCACCTAAAGGACACACTGAGGCAAGAAAGAGGAGAGGGTAGCAGACTTAAGAGGAAGTATGAACACATGCTAAGGGAAATGGAATCCACAAAGGGTTAAATCCATGCCCTCCAAGTAGAGGTGCAAGCCAAGGAAGTAGCACAAGAGGCTCTAGAAAATGTACAACAGGAAGTCTAAGATCTGAAAAATGAGAAGGAACAGTTGAAGACAAAAGTGGAAGACCTAGAGGCGCAGCAGTATATTATCTATGAATCCAATACTGCATACACCCAAGGATTGAAAGAGAATCTGGCTTCTCTGACTACTGAACTGGAGACAGCAAAGAAACAGCAAGTCGATCTGCAGTCATTTAAAGAATATATCCTAGCGCAAAAGGCTAAAATGATGTAGCTACAGACTGCTTTGGAAGAGGAAAGAGGCAAAGTTCTTCAGATGGACAGCAGGTTAGAGGAGATCATAGAAACCTCCTCCTATTTCGTAGACAGGTCCCAAGATGTTCTTGAGGTCTTGAACGCCAGAATGGCAAGACCAGAAGATGATACCGAGATCCCAGCAGAGTTATCAGTCAAAGATAATCAAACTCTCAGGAAAGATCACAACCTGGTAGAGTTTTCCATTAGCACTGCTGAAGAATTTAAGAAAACTGTCAAGAGGACACAGGTAGCATGCTCGAAGTATTTTAAAAGGTTCCTCAATGCTTACAACCGCTGCCAGATAGAGGATGAGCTTAGGTTTGAAGAGTTCCCGGATCATGAGACCTTTGTGGAAGTATTGCAGAAAAGACATCAAGATGTAGAGGCCAGGACGTAGCAGATTCAATCCATTGATGTCGTAGTGCTGGAGAACGAGGTGGGCCACATAGCCATTAGCATATAGATTCTAGAAGACCAGCTTCGGTTGAGCCCAGCAAGGATCGAAGCCATCAGGAACCAAGTCGACAAGTTTGAAATTAACATCCAGTTCCTAGAGCCATGCACTTTTGAAGGCCTCGCTGCTGAGGCAGCAACGTGGAAAAAATTCCTTGAAAATCAAGTGGGACCCTCCTCATAGAGGACCGGTCAACTTTGTATTAATTTAATATTTTGTAAAAGTTTTGGGAAAATGAAGCGTTGGGGAAGCCCAAAGGTCACTTTGGGCAACCCAACCATTTTTACCTTTTGTATAAAAGTAGGAAGGGTAGAAGGGAAAGGGGATTTTTTCCCCAGTAAGACTGGAAGGTTGTTGTAAGAAGAACTATTTCCCTTTGCAATAAAAATTACAGTTTGCCTGTTGAAAGAAGATCGGTGGGATTTCAAATGTTTTGCCATGGATAGTCGAAAGATGAACTACTTTGTTTTTCAGCATTGTATCCGTGAATCATGAGATCGTTCTAAATTATGACCTATGTCTTGTTTAAATGATTTCTGATTTATTTTATGAAATAACCACCATGAGTAATGCATGCTTATTATGAAGCAATTGGTTAGCTAGTTGTGGAAATATCTTTCATTGTTCATGCCTGTAAAAGTAAATGTCAGCTATCTGTAATTGCTTTTATCATGTGTGCACATCCGCATTGCTCATATTTATTAAATATAATTTGGCTCCTCGGGGATAGGTAGATAGAGATAAATAGGTAGACAAATAGCTAGGTCAGTGCATAGATGCATGTGTGATTCTGGTGCCGGTGAGCCTAAGACGATAGGTAAGAACCTGCGCATCACATTGTGACTGCTCCCCGCATCCTTCACCACCTTGCATAATTAGTTAGATACTTGCATATCATTCTTAAGTCAAAAATACAAATTCCGGTGGACCGGGCCGCAACCAGTAAACCCTTGTTGTTACTTTGACCTACGGTAGCCGGACCGTAAAATCGGATGGATTCCCTATACCAAACAGTCAATGGGCTAGTTGGGAACATTGATTGGGGAGAATCCCTTACTGTTGTCGCCTGCGAATTCCCAGGCCACAACAGAACCGTAATATCTCCTTCCTTTATCATTGATTCAGGAGCTTCTAGGCACATGGTTTCAACAAAGGAGGCCTTCTCCTCTCTTGATGCTTTGAAAGGTCCAAATATTTTGTTGGGGACCACTCATAAACTGAAAGTAAGGGTAAAGGTAGCATTGAGTTTGACCATGGTTTATTCAATAATGTCTTGTATGTCCCTGGTCTGGCATCTAATCTCTTGTCAATCTACCAGATGACCCACACTAGGTCTCTTAATAAGGTTGTTTTCTCTCCCAATGATGTTGAAATCTCTGATATTGTGAATGGTAGAGTCATTGCTAATTTTTTTGTGGATCATAGTTCAAAATTATATAGGTTCTCACACTTCATGCCTTTCTCTAACCCCTATGCTCTCCTCACCCATGCGAATGAAGAAAATAAGCTATGGAATGAGACATTTTTTCATTTAAATTACACATATATTTCATATTTATGTGAAAATGACGTGGTTTTAGGTCTCCCAAAGATCAAGTTTTCCAAAGGTGTCTGTCAGGGTTGCATTCTAGGAAAACATCCAAAGCATAAGTATGAGAGACTCAGTCATGAGAAAACCTCAATACCTCTTGAGCTCATCCATAGTGACATTGTTGGTCCCTTCCCTCATATTTCCATGAGTAAATCCAAGTATATATTAACCTTCATAGATTGATTTTCTAGGTACTGTTAGGTTTACTTCCTTAAACTCAAGTTTGAAGTTTTTGACCACTTCAAGTTTTTTAAAGCCTTGGTTGAGAACCAATCTAGGAGGAAACTCAAGATCTTAAGATCTGATAATGGCGGTGAATATGTCAAGTCTAAGTTCATTAAATATTTTTAAGATCCAGGTATCCATATGCAACACTCTAGTCCTTAGACACCTCAATCGAATGGTGTTGCTGAGAGGAAGAATAGAAGGCTCCATGAGATGACTACTTATATGATGGAGTCTAAGACTTTTCCACCAAATTTTTTGGTTGAAGCTAGAAAATGTGCATCCTACATGCATAATAGGGTGTCTCACAAGAAAATTGATGGAATTACTCCTTTCGAAGCTTGGAGTGGACACAAGGCCGATGTGTCTCATTTCAGGATTTTTGGCTCAAGAGCATGGGATAGAATTCCATTAAACAAAAGGATAAATTTGGAACCCCAAAGTCAAGAGATCCTATTTGTTGGGTATTATGAATATTCCAAATGGTATAATATTATCAACATGATCACTCAAAAATTATTCATTGAAAGGAGTGTTCAGTTTGAAGAAGAGCCTATGCCAGTAGCAGAAATTTGAGAGTCTTCTTCACCACCTATGCCTTTGATTGTAAGTGAAGATACTAATGAAATTTATGATTGTGATATGTCTTATAATTATGATTTAATTTCATATCCTAACAGCCCTATAATGCCAAATTTTATGACAAATACCATTCAAGCAGTTAAGGAACTAAATGGGAATCCTAGTGATTCTAGGAGGAGTGCCATTTCTGTCAAGGACCCTTTATTTGATTATAAGTGTTTTATAATGATTGAATATGATCAACATACATATTAAGATGCATATGAATACCTAATATTGAAAACATCCATGAATGAGGAATTCCATTCGCTCCAAAAGAATGACACATGGGAACTAGTTGTTCTCCCCCCAGGGAGAAAGTGGAGAAAGCTTGTCAAGTGTAAGTGGGTGTTATAAAATTAATTTTATTCTAATGGATCTCCTATAAAGAATAATTAAATCTTAGTGTAAAATTTATTCTCTCAATTCCAAGGAATTGAATAAAATGAGACATTTTCACTAGTTGTAGAGATGGACTCCATAAGACTAGTTTTGGCCATTGCAGCTTCCAAGCAATGGGAGGTATACCGCATGGATGTGAAGAGTTCCTTTCTACATGGATATATGAAAGAATAAATATATATGCATAATACATAATGTTTTTTTACTAATCCATATCTTGTGTGCAGTTTGAATAAATCACTGTATGGGTTGAAACAAGCTCCCAGAGCTTGGTATGCCAAAATTGATGGATTTTTACTATCACTGAACTATTGTAGATGCAAGTCTGATGAAAATGTCTATTTGAATATAATTCATGGTTATTTAATCATTATTTTATTGTATGTGGATAATATTTTGATCACAGGAAGTTCCAAGAAAGAAATTTCCTCTTTGAAGAGTGCAATGAACCATGCCTTCTCTATGACTGATTTGGGATCATTAAGCCAATTTTTGGGGCCTGAAATTTCTCAATCAGATCTCATAATAAAGGTACATAATTCCAAGAATTATTCATTTCTTTTGAACAATTTCAAAATGAATAATTGAAATCCAAACAATACTTCTTTCCTTTGAGGAGTTAATCTTGAAGAAACACAATCAACTCCATTGGTAAACAACACCCTGTATAGGAAACTGGTCAGTTGTGTTATTTATTTGACTCATACTTGACTTGATATTTATTATGAAATGAGTGTGGCTTCTAGATACATGGAATAGCCTCATGAAATCCGTTGGAGGGAAACAAAGAGAATCCTAAACTTTGTACAAGGAACACAAACTCATGGGATTCACTCTGTTGCATAATCTAGCCTAGAGTTAGGTTGTTTTACTGATTCTGATTGGGAAGGTGACAACACTGATATAAAATCAACTTACAGATATGTGTTTATTCTTGTAGATGGACCAATCATCTGGTCAAGTAAGAAGCAAATTGCAATTGCACTTTCATCTACAGAGGTAGAATACAAAGGAGGTGTGAATGAAGCTACTCAATGTTTGTGTTTGCATGGAATACTTTGAGAGTTTGGTATTGAGTCTAAGAATTCTATAGTCATCTATTGTGACAATCAAAGTACCATTCGAATCTCAACTGATATAGAACTGAGGCAGTGAACCAAACACATAGATATCCATATGCACAACATCAGAGGACTTATGCATGATGGGGTCATTGCTATGCTCTATTACACATCATTTGAGCAAGTTGCAGACATATTCACCAAGGTGTTTTCTGAGAAGACTTTCATCAATATCAAATCATTGTTGGGGATAGCTAATCATGTGGTGAATACTGATTGAAGACAAGATTTATTACAATTTTGTTCATGTCCATGTTTAAGGGAGGATTTTTCCCTTGTGGTTTTGCCTCTTTCCTTATTTTGTATGAACAAGAAGTATGTAAAGGGTGACTAATCCTTGTTGCTATGACCTGTTAAATTTGTGAACCATTGATCTACAAGAAAATGAGAGAAATTGAGAAGGGAGATTATGTAGTGGAATTAACAAGGAAAATGTACATTGAACAGTAAAATCATGTCACAAATTTCAAATGAAACATACAAGTATTGATCAGTTAATCACAACATTAATCTATGTTCATTATCCCATTAAATTTGTGAGCCATTGATCTACAATAAAATGAGAGCAACTGAGAAGTGGAATTATGCAGTAGAATATCAAGAACAATGTACACTGAATAATACAAGTTTGAGACAAATTTGATAAGAGTTGATTAGTTAATTACAACATTAATATTCATTCATTCCAACAGTAATACAATGGTGTTACAATAAGAAGAATTTGAATCATGTGGATAAGATTTGAATCTACCAACTAAACCTGACTGACTGGCTAAATCAGTGTTTCTAAATCCCTTTCAGAGCTCACTAGTCTAACTTTAGATGTATAAATCAGTCTACAATCAATGAAACTAGTTAAACTGATGAGGTAGGCAGACAAAGGTGCCACTCCCCATGCAACCATGCAAAACTGGTGCTAGACTAACTGAGAGTGATCTAATTGATTTTAACTAGAGTTTGACTTAGCATCACTGCCTAGCTAGAATAACCAATTGATGGAGGTTGTTGGTGGCACTTAGAGTGGCTCCTAGAATGTAGGGTTTGGCATCAGTTGCACCAAATGGCACTGGTGGCACCAGTGGCAACAGTGACACCAATATCATTGTGGAACCAAACTCTATAAAATGAATCCTAAGTTAGGAAAGATGATCAATTAGACTATTAATGGACAAGGGAGGATTATATAATCCTAACACTTCCCCTTAATCCCAACTTGGACAACTTTGGGCCCTGGAAACTAGGCCAAAAGTCACCCATACAATCTATAAGAAATAAAGCTTCTTATTAAAATAAGGTGAATGGGGAAAACCTCATGGGAAACCTCACCCCCCCCTCAAAATAAGCAGTGAATTTGGAAAACAAGCTATACTTAAGAGGAAATTTTCCTCTTTGGGAAAAAACTTGTAAATTTTGCTGCAATTTGAAGCTCTATGGAGAATCCATGCAGAAACATGGTTGTTCTATGCATAAACATCTTGAGACTGTGCATGTGAACCTCTCCAAACTAAATTGTTATGTATAGAGGAATTTTCCTCTTTGGAATAAGAGGAATATGCTCAACTGAATCAGGAACATAGACAATTCTAAGATGAAAATTGGGTTCATATAGAGCTACTGAGATCAACTGATGAGAGAGAAAAAGTGCTTGAGAATTCGAACCATGTGAGGTAATACCAACAAAATTATATGTTACAGCCTTGAACATCGAAACATGTGAGGCAAAATCATCTCCAAGTGTTAGGAGCAAGTGTCTACGCGAATGCATGATGTTTCCATCTTTACTAGTACTGTGAGAGATGAGCATGTGATCAAGTAGAAAGGTAGAGAATTCATGCAACCATTGATTGAGCTCCATAAGATGATATATATTCTAAAATATCCATTGATTCACAAAATCTAATATCAGCAAACTCATGATAGAAAACTAACATCGAATCCTTAGCAACAATTTTGAAAGAGACTTGATGTACTTAATGTTTCACACCAAAATTGATGAGAACAACTACAAGCATGACTAGAGGCTCTTGAAACTTAAAATTCATACCAAATAAGGTAATATCATAACCAAATAAGGTCACATCAGATCCAAGAGTCTGGAACAAAGGTTCCAAGTTCTCCACTTAGATGGTAGATGCACAATTTTCTCCTTCTTCAACAAAACCCTGAGTATTGGTGGAAGCAATCATGTAGGAATTTGATGGAAGATATAGATCAATGAGAGTGAATGAATCACTCTTAAAATATTATATTTATTCCAAAATATCCAAAGTTTTACTTTTCCGCACACCAGTAACAGCATCAGAGAGAGAGAAAATGAATTCCTCTTCATTTTTTGAAGCAATCACTGGCAAACTTTGCACATAATTTAAAATAGAAGAACCACTTGAGAATGCTTGGGTAGAATGGGAGGAGAGTTTTTATTCAATAATAGATATTCAAATGTCTTCTTCTGGATCAACTATATGAGAAGATGAGATATCAAGGATCTCATAAACTTCCAGAGTACCAGGAGAAGAAGTCACTCCAAGGAGACTTTCTTCAATTCGAACTGGCTGCGTTGAAGATTCTTCTTCTTCTTCATCTTGAACAAATTCATTAGAGATAATAGAGACTGATAATTTTGAAGAAAGAAATATTGTGGTGCTGGGTGTTCTCTCCAAATTGTGATGCTGGGTGTGCTCTCCAAATGTCTATAATGATCCTCATTGTGCTTTCCAAAGGTTCTATCCAATTCCGTCCATAGATCCTTTGGGTATTCAATAGAATCAATACGGTAGCGCAAGCTTGGATAAAAGGCCAGACATATTTCTTGTAAAGGAAAGTTTCCTATGGGTACGGGTTAAGATGCCATCAACATACTGGGGTTAAAATGTGGATGAAAATGGTTCTGCAAGCATATATAAGCAAGTTTCAGAGATTAGAATGGTTCATACCTTATCCAAACGAAGGTTGATCCAAGCAGCCCTTCAATCCTCTTCTTGCTCCTCTTGCTCCTCTTGCTCCAAGAGACCTGCAAAACAAATTATATCTTCCTCAAACCAATATGACCACATATAAAGAAATGATAATCAAATAAACATGAAATAAATATCTAACTAACATCATCATATCATCATAAACAAATATTCAATCAAACATTAAATAATAATTTGGTAAGAAGAAGGACATCACATCTTTATTAATCTTGAAAACATGTACAAGTATACCTTCTATTCAAGTTTGGCACCTCACGAAACCTTGATCTGGTTCTACTGCTTCTCTTCTCCAAGGAACTCAGCCTCCAAGATCTGCAACACAAGGAGAATGCTTCTAGGGAAAAGGTGTGGGCAAAGAGAGTCCCAATTCCTCTAGCATAATGATGAAAATATTCAAGTATCCTCTCATGGACCTCCCTACCTCTATTTATATGCTTAATGAAGAGTTAGGGTCGAAGAAAAAGTAGTTACAACTGAAGGAGTCAGTTGCATAACTACCCAAACTGCCCGAATTTCAAAATAAGTATTTTTTGACATTTTCAGGAGGCGTACACGGGTTGCAGAGACAACAGTCGCATACACGAGGAGGTACGTGGGTTGAAATGTAGAAAGTCATGTATTTAAGGTGTATGCGACTATTATATATAGCAACTCGCGTACGTACGTGGGTTTCCTTAAGGAAACTTGCGTACACATAAAAAAACTCACTTTTAGGGTATTTTTGGGCATTTTCAGACTTTGGTGTCTTCTGGAAAGTTTTAGCTAACAGAAATATAATTCCAATGGTGTAGAGAAGAGGTCAAATGGAGTTATAGAAATAAATATAGGGGTCCTCCAAGTTAGGTGTTTTTTTAGTGACTTTCATGAAGTGTTGTCATGGAAGTGTCAACATGTGACGAAATCATGGGAAAGTGATCACAAGCAGAGATGTGTCATTTTGAGCTATAATAGATGCGCCCTAATGTATGAGGTTAGAGGGGAATATGATAGCCAAAATACATTATAAATGAAACAACTGAGTATGGAGAGAGAAGAGAATCCAAGATCAAAAGGATCGAACAAAGCTACTTGAAAGAGAGATAAATGTCAGACAAAACTGATCTCTGGGACATATAAGTCCATATATAAATCATTTCCATAAAGATACAGGCAGATCTGAGATATGTATAACTGATGAAACTATCATGGTCGCTCAATATGCAAAAAGGCACCATATCAAATCTAAAGGAGTCATGGCCACAAATGAACAAGGTGGATCCATGCTCAACAATGGATCATAGCCACAAGAATACAAGGTGGATCTATGTCTCAGCAAAATGTCATATAAAATGTAACAAGGTCTTGCCTAGCTCGGGCAATAGCAAAAAATGATGATGCTACTTTCGGCCCAAGGTCTTCAATCCAAATCGCCCAAAAAGGTACGAATCCTAACTATGCGAATAAAGGAGCGAAAGTCGAACATGGAGGAAATCGTTTCATTACCGGTCAATAATGAAAACCGTTAACAAACGCAAGGAAAACCACCATTAATGAAAATGGTCCCCAAGGTACCTAGTACATTCTAACAAGTGTGAGTACAAGGACTTTAAGTCGAACACTTGAAGAATCCATTGAGTAAGAGACATTAAGGTATTCCCATTACCCAATAGCGAGGGAAATTGCCACTGATGACTACAATCCCCAAGGTACTGTCATAAAACTCTAAATATCATCCCCAAAGCAAGGTGTGTTGCATTTGATAGGAAGAGATCCATTGGAAGGAAGGAATTAAGGCATCCTTCATCATCCAACACGAGGTAATTCAAAGACTAATTGGATCTAGAATTGGTACTGAATTTCATGACAAGAAACGCTGAAGACACGATGCAATGAACTGATACCAGGGAATGGCAGACACAAAAGGTCAAGGAAACTGCAGAATGATCGAAAAAGGTTTAATCCTTAAACAGTGAGCACGACACAAAAGTGACTTAGGTAGATTTTGACACAAAAAGACCAATGACAAAAATCTGCAATGTAGGAGACATTGACATATTCCCCATATAATTGGAAAAGAAACCAACCAGAAGAGTAAGAAACTCTGAATCGGGATAAGGTCAAAATACTAGGACCCAACTATTGATAGACTCAAAATTGGTGCTTTGTTCAAGGAAACAAGACTTATTACCATGATTTAAAATACATTTGATTGAACTTCCTTTCCCCTCTTTCTTGTAAAGGTTTAACGAGTCCAAGAAAGCAAACTTGGGACCATCTTCATTTTTGGCAAGCTCGAAGAAGAGACAGAAGAATGCTTGATAAAGCACTGATTCGTGGATTTTACTAGCCTGAACTAGTACATGCTTGATGGTGTTTTCATAGTTTAGAGAGTCTGAAAACTCCAAAGAAGACTCCAGGGGGGTCCTTTTTCATCCAATTTAGTCTCTTGAGGCCGAAAAAATATAAAACAAACCATAGAAGAACTCTCTTAGATTCCAAATAAGTAAGGTGCACCTTTTTTGTACTTAGTCGGGAAGGTCCGAAAAAGGTTAAATTACCACCTACCCAACACTCCTTTAAAAGCAATATATGGCCTAAGTTTTACGAGTGTGAAGGAATGCAAGATCACTCGGAAATATCCATTTGATTATGAGGAATGGGGTTTACAACAATAAACTTGATGCTTTTTTCTTTAGGGTTTGACGAGCATGACAAAGACATAAAGTACACTCGGAATATTTTTCATGTTTAGGTCCAGAGCACGAAAAAGAGAAAACTAATCTCATACCGGGGGTTCCTTTTCCGTAAATTTAGTCCCTTAGGTCTGGAAAAGCGATAAACCTATGCCTGAGAATACTCTTCTCAATTCTATAGAAAAGAGAGAATTTTTTTCTCGTATTATTCCACATTGTCCAAGAAAGAGATAACCTACCACCAATGTGGATGCGCATTCACATATTCTTAATGAGCCTGAATGGACAAGTTTACTCGGCAGTCAAGTCTATTTTGAGGAGTTAGACCTGGGCCTAAGGAAACTCAATATCTTTCTCGTGAAGTTTTAACGAGTCCGGAAAATTCAACTCGTGGCCTCCTTACTATTTTTAATTAGCTAGAAGGAGAGCGGAAAGAATGCTCTAAATGTGAGGAGAGTGTCATAGGCATGCAAAACTAGTTCCAAGCGCAAGGAACAAACCTATGCATAATGCAAGGAAAGAGAGAAAGATAAGGAAACTCAGGGAATGTCTCCTCAAGGTAAAAGGTGTCAAGATACAAAGGAAAAAAGATACAAGGCTGAGCAGTGATGAGAACAAAGATGAGGGCTTATACAATGAGATAAAAGCATGAAATCCGACATCAGGCTCATAGGCGCGAGCAGGGCACATGAAAATGTAGTTACAACTTGAACAACAAGACAAGGCCAGTAAACAGTTGTGAATCCAACTAACAATCCTGTCTCCAAGAAACAACAACATAAGAATCATATTTAGAAGAAAATATCCGATGCAGGTCACTTTGGCATAAACACATCCAACTTTGCTATCTTCTACAAAAGGTAAATTCAAGGCAGAATGAACCGAAGAAGATTCTATAAAACCAAGGCTTGAGGGTTTATAATTAGTAAGATCAACCTCAGAAGGAGAGCAAAAATCAACAAGGGATATAGAGTTTGCAGGAACACACTCAATATCAGGGGAGTTGAAAAATTCATAAGAAAAATCAAACTCATTAGGATCACTGACTTGCTGTTCAAAGGAAGAGTCAAAAGACTCAACAAGATCAACATAAGAAGATCGATCCATGGAAAGATCAGGCTTACTAAGAAAATTAGGGTTATACTTAGTCACAACTGAACCAACATATAATAGAAGGTCAGACTGTATCAAAGACTCTAGGAGGACTTCATCCAAAGGAAGGAGATCCTCTGAGATAGGACACATGTCTAAACTTTCAAATGGATTGACAGAGTGGAAATTAGGCCCCGCAGTCTGTATATGATGACTCACCTGGTCAAATGCTGGGACCAAGTCCCGAGAAGGTAAGCATGAAAACAGAGGATGCTTCTCAATAGGAATTGAACATAGAGGACATGAGGCCACATAGCTCACATGTGGCGGGGTAGTGTCTATAGAAACACTGGGAATTGATAAAGGACAGACCTGGTATCTAGTTGGGTCAGGAGAAGGATCAAGAAAATCCAATTGATCAATAGTGACAATTTCTTCGCCATGATTAAAGTACATCACACGAAAGAATGTTGACACCGCAACTTGCATGGCATAGACATATTCACGTCGAAGGAGCATATTGAAGTCCAAGGGGTCTTCTATCACCATGAAGTCAACTAAGACAGTCTTCCCACCCAAAGTGACAGGTGTTTGAGTAAGAATTCCCAAGGCTACAAGTTCTTCTATCAAACGCCAGTAACTGACTGGAAGTCGACATAAGGATGGGAGATCCCATGCCTCGCCAAGCACGAGCAGAAAAATTACTAACTGAGGCTCCTTCATCAACAATACAATGAGCAATCGTGTATGGTTCAACTTTGACCTTTATCTGGAAAGGTGCACCAGAAGGAAGGCGTGGCTCAACTAGGCTATCCTAATCAAAGGAAGCAATCTGAGAGCTTGGTGGGGGTTCTTCCGAAGTGAGTTCAGTGCCCCCTTGTTCAGTAAGTTTTGAACTAGCAGTGAAGAAAATGTGACTAGTAGACACTTCACTCTCCAAAGGAAGAGTGGGATTGATTGACAATGGGACCGATTCAACCGCTTTGTGAAATTCACTCTCTTAAGGGAGAGTGGGATTGACCAAAGATGACATTTTTTCAATCACATCAAGATCAATCTCTGGAAGAAGAGTGGGATTGACCAAATATGAGATTGGTTCGACCACAAGATCAACCAAAGGTTGAGTAGGTTGTTGAGAAACTATCGGTTGTTCAGGAGAAGAAAAATCATGATTCTCGAACCACACTCTTTGCACCTCTGCGATATCAGGGAAATGGTGAGTAAGATGATCTCCCTTGTATAGCTTACAAGGGAACTTAAGTTTTCACTTCAAACGACCAGTTTTCTCAACGATGTCAATATGACTAGCAGTGGATGACTGTTTTCTCTCAGCATGACCTACAAAGGCTTAGATTTTTCCCACAGCGTGAACTACAGAGGTTAGGTGACTGGGTCCAACCTGACTAAGAGAGGCTGGTTGTTGAGAGACTTCAAGATGTTCAAAAATGGGATGACCATGAAACCAAACTCTTTGCACCTCTGCAATGGAAGGACATTTATAAGGTGGTCTCCCTCACAAAGCTTACAAGGAAACTTGGGCTTGTGTTTTGAACGGGTAGTCTTTTCAACAATGTCAACATGACTCGCAGTGGCTGATAGATTGTCTTCAGCATGAACCATAGAGGCTGAGAGACTGCCCCCAGCATGACTTGCAGAGACTTATAGACTGGGTCCAACATGACCTGTAGAGGTTGGATGGGCACCACCAGCATGAACAACAGAGGCTGAATGGTTAGAATCAACATGCTTTGCAACGGTTGAGTGTGTGCCCCCGGCATGAACTTTAGAGGCTGGGTGGATGGATCCAACATGGCTTACAAAGGTTAGATGGGGAGGTTCAACTTGACATACAGAGGTTGAATGGGTGCCATCAGCATGAATTTTAGAGGCTGAGTGACTGGATCCGACGTGACCTGGAAAGGTTGGAAGGATCCCACTAGCATGATCAACAGAGGCTAGATGGTGAAGATCAACTTGACTTGTAGAGGTTGAGTGCTTAGATCCAACATGACCTACAGAGGTTGGATGGGTGCCCCCAGCATGAACTATAGAGTCTAGGTGGTGAGGTTCAACTTGACTTGCAGAGGTTGAATGGGTGCCCCTTGCGTATGTGCCTTCTTCCTATTCCTCCTTCTTTTACTCCTTTTAGACTGTCGGTTACTAGTATCAGTACTTTCATTGCATGAGGTAGAAGGAGGAGGAGAATCAACTATAGGTGAAGGGAAACAAGTGTTTTGATGCCACTGATATAAGGATCTTACTTGAGAAGATTCAAGAACATTCAGGGAATTTGGAGTGGAAAAAAACCACACCGGTAGCCCTAGGGTGAATCCAGGAAGATTCAGGGTGGCCATCAAGGGAACACCAACATTCACCATGAGAGGAATAGTACAAGGAGTTTCCAGCATGGGGATCTCTTGGTTGGTGTTTGAAGGGGTGTTAGCCATAGTTTCAAACAATAATATATAGTCTAAGGTCAATAGGCAACCAAAAATACAAAGCACACACCTGAAGGCAGACTAAGTATAGACAAACTACACAGCACTCACTAAAAATTCCTAAATCCAAACAGACAAATAGGTATAAGATATGATTTCTAGAAGAAATATGATAGACAGTTACTTGGTGTCCCTGTAGATGTTCTTAGGCATAAGCAGAGGAATCACCCACCACCCTCCCACACCTTCTACCGAGGTTACCTTCCAAGCCCGTCCAAGGTCAACCAGAAATAGCTTTCCGATGTACCTGTGTATGAACCCTAGATGTCAAAGAGACTAAAGGCTACCTTAACTATATTGACAGTTTGGGGGGGTAGTCACAAGCCTGGTTCGTACGCATGGGCTAGGTAGCAAATCTTGAAACCCTGTCTAAGACAAAATCCCCAGATGCGCAAAAACCTTGGTTTATGCTTTGACAAGGAATCATAGGGTTATCTCCTCAGTCCAAGTCTCCACGCAGCCTCATGCTTAACTCCCGTTTGAGAGGAGCTTCCCAGATACAATCCATGTAGAAAAGGTTTTACCTAGTGATTTCCCAACTACGTTTTAAATTTTATACTTGTGGAGGGTTAAAACTCCCTAATCCACAAGTCTAGCCTGAGCTAGTTGGTGTATGACCCTATAAAATAAAACTTACTAATAATTTTTAAATTATATCATTTATTTTAAGGGCTGTTCTTAGTCAGAGGGTAAATGGTGTGAAACTTATGTGGTGTTTTGACTCAAAGTTGAAAAAAAATGACTAAGCAATGAGAAATGAAATGCAAAAAGCAAAAAATATTCTCTTTTTCTTTTTCGAATAAAAACTTGAAATCCATAAAAGAACAAATTCCTTTTATTTTTATTTTTAAAACAATGATATGCCATGCAATCTAGACTAAAAACCTAATCTACATGCATATAAAGCAAACATGTGTTTTTTTATTTTTCTTTTATAAATGAAAAATAAAAATAGCCTATCAACTAATGCAAGCAAGTACTATAAGCAAAGCAAATAGACAACTACTCTACACCCCACAAACAAACCCTAGGTTTCCTTAAAGTTGGATATCAACCTCTCTTGAAAGGAAGGCTCACAAAACTAAACAAGCCAACAAATTTGGAATGAAGATATTGAGCAATAATATTGACATAAACAAAGGTCAAGAAGTTTCAAGAATCAATCTAAACCCACAAACAGAGGCTGCTCAGTACCTTGTCCAACAAGGTCAAGCCAAAGAAGGAGGTGGGGGGGAAGGTAGCAAAAAACAAGTTCAAATACTTGAAAGAGACTTACAATATAGAAAAAGAGCATCTAAAAGAGATAAGAAAACCTCTCAGGATTCATGCACATGCATAGGACCCTTGAAGACCCTACAAACAACCCTCAAATCACCCAAAAACCCTAAAAAATGGTGAAAGAACACAAATTCAGGTGCATATGTGGGTTTCCTTAAGGTAGGTCGCGTATTACACATAGGTTGCAGGTAGTGCAAGTCATGTATACAACACAGACACATTACTGTTTAGCCTGAAAGTCACGTATGGATGACAAAAGGCATAAAAAGGGTCAAAAACTGACTTAAGAAGGCAGGAAAGGTGTTCCAATAGACTCAACAGGTCTTTCTAACTTGTAAGAAGGACCTGAAACTTTACAAAAGGCTAAAATAAATACAAAGAAACCCCAAACAGACAAGGCTCTCCCCAGTGGAGCCGCCAGTTCTGTTGTAAAGGAAAGTTTCCTATGGCTAGTGTTTAAGAGGCCATCAATGTATTGGGGTTAAAAGGTGGATGCAAATGGTTATGCAAGTATATATAAGCAAGTTTCAAATATTAGAATGGTTCATACCTTAGCCAAATGAAGGTTTATCCAAGTATCCCTTCAATCCTCTTCTTGCTCCTCTTGCTCCTCTTGCTCCAAGAGACCTGCAAAACAAATTATACCTTCCTTAAACCAATATGACCACATATAAAGAAATGATAATCAAATAAACATGAAATAATGATCTGACTAACATCATCATATGACCATAAAAAAATATTCAATCAAACATTGAACAATAATTTGGGAAGAAGAAGGACATCACATCTTTATTAATCTTGAAAACAAGTACAAGTATACCTTCTCTTCAAGTTCGGCACCTCACGAAACCTTGATCTGGTTCTGGTGCTTCTCTTCTCCAAGGAACTCAGCCTCCAAGCTTTGCAACACAAGGAGAATGCTTCTACGGAAAAGGTGTGGGAAAAGAGAGTCCCAATTCCTCCAACATAATGATGCAAATATTCAAGTCTCCTCTCATGGACCTCCCTACCTCTATTTATATGCTTAATGAAGAGTTAGGGTCAAAGACAAAGTAGTTACAACTAAAGGAGTCAGTTGCATAACTACCCAAACTACCCAAATTTCAAAATACATATTTTTTTGACATTTTCAGGAGGCGTACGCGGGTTGCAGAGACAACAGTTGTGTACATGAGGAGGTATACGTGGGTTTCAATGTAGAAATTCATGTATTTAAGGTGTACATGACTATTATATATAGAAACTCGCGTACATACGCGGGTTTCCTTAAGGAAACTTTTGTACACATAAAAAAAATCATTTTTAGGGTATTTTTGGGCATTTTCATACTTTAATGTCTTCTAAAAAGTTTTAGCTAATAGAAATATCTTTCCAACAGTGTAGAGATGAGGTCAAATGAAGTTACAGAACTCAATATATGGGTCCTCCAAGTTAGGTGTTTTTTCAGTGACTTTTAGTGACTTTCATGAAGTGTCGTCATGGAAGTGTCGACATGTGACGCAATCATGGGAAAGTGGTCATAGGAAGAGATGTGTAATTTTGAGCTATAACAATATTTTTCCAAAAAATATATCATCATCATTTAGCCAGTCATTCTCATCTTCATAATACTCTTTACCAAGTCCAGTCGATACCTCATAGATACCTTTTCTCTTTAGAGATGAAATCATCTTCAATTTCCACTCTGAATATCTTGTGAATGGAGTAAGAAGAGGAACTGATAATCTTGAATCCATATTGAATTTGTACCTATAAAATATCACTTCAAAACAAAATCAAATCACAATCATGTCATTTTCAAGCCTTTCTACCTCGACATGTACACTTTCTCAGAGTCCGTTACACCTGGATAGACTTCTCTACACATAATCCAGATGGAGCAAGGATATCATTCCAGGATTTATGTGGAAACAAAGCTACTTCTGGTGTACAATGGAGATCAAACAAGATTTTCTACTAGTCTGAACAAGGCTCTGATACCATGTTAAATTTGTGAACCATTGACCTCGAGGAAAATGAGAGCAATTGAGAAGTGGAATTATGCAGTGGAATGTCAAGAACAATGTACACTAAACAAGACAAATTTGAGACAAATATGATAATAATTGATCAGTTAATTACAACATTAATCTTCATTCATTCCAGTAGTAATACAATGGTGTTACAATAAGAATAATATGAATCATGTGGATAAGATTTGAATCTGTCAACTAAAACTGACTGAATGGCTAACTCAGTGTGTCTAAATCACTGTCGGAGATCACTAGTCTAAATATAGATGTCTAAATCAGTATACAATCAGTTAAACTAGTTAAACTGATGAGGTATGTGTAAAAAGGATCCACTCCCCATGCAACCATGCAAAACTGGAGCTAGAATAACTAAGAGTAAAGTGATCGAACTAATTGTAACTGGAGGTTGACTCAGCATAAATTCCTACCTACCACAACGAACTGATGGAGGATGCTGGTGGCACTTAGAGTGGCTCCTAGAATGTAGGGATTAGCATCAGTGGCACCAAATTGCATAGATGGCACCAATGGCACTAGTGCCACCAATATCATGGTGGCACCAAACTCTATCAAATGACTCCTAAGTTAAGAAACATGATCAATTAGAATATATATGGACAAGGGAGGATTATATAATCCTAACAGGCCCTATAAATATGATATTTTCTGATATTGTACATAAATTTAGGCTTAATATGGGGTTTTGGGATAATAAAAAGGCATTCCAATACTTACGATAAAATAATTAATCTTTTTAATTAATTTCCTAGGTCGTACACTAGCTAGCTTGCATCCACTTGCATTTCAGTGGTCAAACTTGCCAAAATTTTCTCCTGGAGCACTTTGGAAATATTATGGATAAGATTCTTCCAACTAATAGACTGTCTATTTTAGTAAGTGTGCATTCCTTCCTTATCCATAGTTTCCAGCTTTTTCAACAGTTTTAAGGAAAAAGGTAAAAGCTAGTTTTAATGTAGATTGACTTGTTTTTTTCAACAACTCACCTTCCTTATTTTAATCATCTAAAAGAACAATAAATTCCACTTTCCTTCACTTATCAAATGTACCTACTCATTCAACAAATTCATGAGCATCTTGACTGGTTTGGAAAGTGATTTATGCACCTATGGGGGATTTTGACTAGTTTAGTAAGCCTGCTTTTGTACTAATTCGAATAACATATTTATGCTTTCGAATCCTTGGAGTATATACATGGTAAGAATCCTATATCTATTTAATGATGGCTAGTGTAAATTAATATGAACAATAGTTTGTGTTGCTCAACATATTTAGTCTCATTTTGAGTGTTTCTTGCATAATTTTCAAGCATTTTTGTGAGTTCAATTAATCTAAGCTTGGGTTTAATTTCCACATTGGGTATTAATATATATTAGAGACTATATCAAATTCTATTTTTGGTAATAATGGTTTTGGGATGTCCACATTCAACCACTACACCTTTCTGAAAGGAAATAAATATCTATGAGCAACTGAATTTTGTTTTTTGGGACACTTCGTGATTTTCAAGGCTTTAGGGAAATGACCTTAGGTGATTTTTTAAATAAATTTTGTGTAATGAAATTTTATGTCCAACCTTTGGTTTTAGCTCATTTTTTTGTCATCATAATGCCGAGGTCACATGATGATGGAGGTGATGGAAATGGGGCTATTATTTCTCAAAATGATGTATAATGGTGATGGTGCTCATGACAAAGTAAGTGAGAAAAAATAGCTTGCTAGTAGAGAGTATAAGCAATATTCCACAAACTAAGGTTGATTAAGTCAACTTTGATAACCCCAATATGTTCTAAAACTTGTTAGACAAACCACACTTCATGTCTTATTCTGGACCAATTGGTTACAATTGTAATAGTTTCAACCACTTTAGTTGGTGTCATCCACCTAGTCAAAATCCCTTGGTAAATCCACTACTTGGTCATTCTACCAAATGACACCAAAATACTCTAACTGGAATCTGAGAATGGGGCTTAATCACAAATTCCAACACCCCTCCTTCAACACAACTTCTTGGAGGATGATGGTATGCCATTTTCTTAGCAACCCCCTTCAATGACAACTTTCTAAATCCCAAGCATGGATCAGATCTTAACAACCTTATCCTCTACTAATGAATTTGTGAATATATCAATAATATGAACATATGGCTTACAATAAATAAAAGTTACCACATTTTCTTGTACGAATTATTTGAGGTAATGTTAATGAATCTCAACATGCTTCATTTTTTTCTATAAATAAATATTATGATCCCCTTGTATTGTATTCTAATTTTCACAATACATTGTAGTTGATTTGTTACTAGGAAACCCTAACTCTCTCATCAAGTTAGAGTCCAAGCTACCTCATTTCCAACATTTACTACTCCTCTATATTCAACTTCAACAATAAACAAGGAAACAACCCATTTCTTTTTACATGGGCATAAAATTGAACCAAATCTTAGATGAAACATATATGTAGAAGTTGATGTCTTGTCATTTCCATTTCCAACCAAATTTGAGTCATTATATCCAACCAACTGATTTGTATTTTTGTTGAAATACTTCATGCCAAGATGATATGCATCTTTGATATATTGAAAAATTACCTTAAAGGCCTTCATATTGCCTTCATATGGCATAATGGCTCTTTTGTATTTTGCATGAATCTAGAGATAAAACTAACAATAAAGGAAATATCAAGTCTAGTTTGAGTCAAATAAGTGTTATGGTTGAAATGACCTAATTAGCATAAGAATAATGGGAATAAGTAATAACATGCATTGATAAATGATTAAAGGTTAATGGGTAACAATGCCACTTTGAGGCTATAGGATTCTCTACAAATTATGTTCACAAATAAACCTTGATCATATCTGAAACTAGATCTCCCTAGTGTATATATATAAGCTATAAAGAATCTCATCCCCTTAAATTTGTATTGTTACCTATTAACTTTAAATAATTCATAAGGCGCGTGTGTGTGTGTGCGCGCGCGTGCACGCGTGCAATTAACATATCATAATTAATGTTAGGTATTTCTATAAAATATATAACATAAATACCTATTTTATAACATAAATACCTCTTTATTACAAGCCTTCACTATTATAATTGGGAAAATTTGTTGTTAACAACAACATCTTTGTCATTTGCCCATGGGGGTTGTTTGATTTTATGAGGATGCTTCCTAAACTTAAAATCTTAGACTTTTTTTTTTAATACTTTAAATGATATCTTCTCCCATGCAATAGACAACACATGCATGGATACTTTTTTTACAGTTACTCTATTCGTTGTTTTTGAATGGAAGACTTCATTGTTATGTAATTAAAATGCAAGAAGAATGTCAATATCTAATTGATGGATGAATATTATGTGTACGATGTTTATTCCAATTGAACAATATGGTTCAAATATTTAATAAAATTTTGGATTGTAATCTTTTCTTCATGAAAAAAAATCTTTGTCCTATACATCGTTTTAAACTAATACATAATATGTTATAGCATGCCAATTATTAATGTTGGAATATGATGGCCAAACAAAAATCCAATGTTAATATGGTTGGAATATGAAAATTAAATGGTAAGAATTTTACAACTGAATTCATTGATTAGTATAAATAAATAACGTCTATAAAGGAAGGCCCAATCCGATCTAACCCAGTTTGGCTTCGTGAGAATAAAAATGAGGCTCGTAGAGCAAAGACTGCTAGAAAGTCTTCTGGTGGAGTTTCCATGGTTAGGAATATGTCGGGGTAAGTATGATCTTTATCTAAATCCTATTAGTGGTGGGGGATAGAAATAAAAGAATCAGGAAAATTTACTTGGGTTTACGAGGATTTAGAATCAACAATTTATTCACAATTCAGTGTAAATTAAATTGTATGATTAAACTTTTAGTAATTCAATGAATATATACAAGTAATAATGTTCTTGAATTTGACAATTAAATTATTTATTAATGAATAATTTAATAAAAAATTTAAAACTTGTAAAAATACAATGAACATTTTTAAGTTACTTATATATATATATTCAAAATTGTCATTTTCTCAAATAAAAGTGATTGAATTTCAACACTATCAATGACTTCAATTTGGAATGGGACCAAACAATAGTCATAATTGGAAGTGAGACCTTTAGTTTTCATCACCAACTCCACAATTATAGGTAATACCATGATCTACAATTAGTTCAGTGATATACATAATAATAAAGCTGCAAAATATTTCATCCTTAATTACATGCATTCAAAATTCAAAATCTTTTGAAATTACTCAATAACTTTTTAGATTGATACAAAATATTCTCCACATCAAATATATGAATT